>PVKZ01002654.1:79911-201571 GCA_004027375.1 Macroglossus sobrinus | reverse complement strand
CTCCTTCTCCTTCTCCTTCTTCAATTGAAGCTTCCAGGAAGGGGAAAAAAACCTGAAGATAAAAATCAATACCTAAAACAAACATATAAACTGCCTACACTCATGACTTTCATTCATTTATTAGAAAAAACTTACCAAGAGACTTCCATATCACTGGAACTAAGCTAGATTTTGGAGAAAGAGATACAATAGAAATATTTTTAGTCTTTCAAGAGTTTGTAGACCACTGTGGGAGAGGAACATACAATTATAATGCAGAGAGATAAGTCAAGAGAGTAGCAAACTTTGAGTACTCTGGAAATATTTAACTCTAATTGACAGAACTTAAAGTTTCATAGATAAAGTGACATCTTAATAATCGCATAGGAGTTCAGCAAGCAAAAGACTGAAATTGTGGACATGTGCAAAGACAGAGAAGTCAAAGAAATCTTGCAGTGCCCAGAGAAACTCAGAGCCTCATGGTTAGAGAGAGAAGTTTGGATTTGACCTTCAAAGTAAGATAAATCCATTAGAAAATTAAGAAATAATAATAATACTGTATAATGAACTTTATGTATTAAAAATTTTTCCCTTGGCAGCAGTATAAAGCATAGAGTGAAGGAAGTCAGGCAGTAAAGGACTGTAATATTGGTGAGAAATAATGAGAATTCAAGCAAATGCAGCAGTAAATGAGACAGAGAAAAGGGGTAAATTAGAACAATATTATGATGTAGAATTAATGGAGCTTGATAATTTTCTGGATATGAGTGATAAAGACAAGTGAAAGGCAAAAAAAGAAACATAAAAAGGAATCTCAGTTTCTCAGTGTGGCCATTCATCAAATAAAGAATCCAGGAAAAACAGATTTGGGACCATGAACAACCTGTGCACATTTAGAAATGTGAGCAGGCATCCCGGGGGAACTACCCCATGGCAGCATGATATATGCTCTGATTAGGGCAACACTAGTTTCTCTAAAAAGTAGACAGCAAATTTTAACAGTTTAACATAACAGATGTTTACTTTTTGCTCCCATTACCACCTTGTGAGCTTCTCTCCTAAGGTAAATTCAAAGGTTCAGGCTTTTTAAAGTCTTGTCCTTTTGCCACATCCTAGGCATCACCTGTGTCTACTTTAATGCAGGTGAAGGGGAGAATGTGGGAAAAGTACATCTACTTTATAAATATGACAATGATTAAAGCTTTGTAAAATAAGACATTTGGGGAAAAATGGGTAATGTCAGGGCCATATTAGTTAACAAAACAAAGAAGGCTAAAGGGAGACATTACTTTTCTTTAAGCATACGTCAGGGTCAGACAAGTTTCATAATTCATTTTTGGTTCTCATAATAAACCTGCATAAAAGTATTTTTTAACTCTAAATTTTTGGAGGAGGCACAAGTCTCAGAGAGAGTGTAACCAACTCTGATTGTCAGAAGTTAAAGTTACATAGATAAAGCGACATTTTAATAATCAAAGAGGAGGTTAGCAAGCAAAGGACAAACAGAAATTTTGATCATGTGCAAAGATACAGGAGCCAAAGCGATCGTCATAAAGTGCAAGGAGAATTGTAGAACCTCATAGTTGAAGAGAGAAGAGGCAAAGTTGCACAAGCAGTGAACACCT
Organism: Macroglossus sobrinus; assembly: GCA_004027375.1. Classification (NCBI taxonomy): domain Eukaryota; kingdom Metazoa; phylum Chordata; class Mammalia; order Chiroptera; family Pteropodidae; genus Macroglossus; species Macroglossus sobrinus. The sequence goes on along the minus strand of PVKZ01002654.1, from coordinate 199,967 downwards.
TGGCTTGGACGCAAGTGAGATTTTTCTAATGCCAGGCCCTTCTTCTGCCCTATATAGATATTTAATAAAGCCTTCTCATCTCAATCTGAGAAAATACCAGGCCTTTTCTTTTATTTAAAAATCAATTTTAGCCTTACATAATAGAAAAAAATTGGATTTTTAATTGTTAAAAACCTGGGAGAAATGCAGTAAAATTGTCCGGTAAAAGAGGTTTCCATCTTTCCATTCTTGTCCTCTGGTTTTCAAGGTTAGTGATTTTATAAAGTGTTCTTTTCATGGATTTATAGTCACCACATCTTTTAAAATAAAGGTTTGGGTTCAATACTGGTTAAATATGATCATATCACAAGGTTGTGGAATTCCTAAGAAAATCAGTTGACGTTAATTGACTATAGTGTTTAAGGTGTGATCAAGATAAAAAAATAGATATTATATCCTATTTTGACAAGTTTATAACAGAGCTATAGGCATGTGGCTTAAAGAGAACAAGCAACCATAGTTTTACTTTTACAGTCTTGATTTGTTGTCAAGTAATCAAATTATCTTTGTGCTCAGTGATTTAGTGGTTGGGATTCATTCTCTCAAAATTAAAACAAAAAATTACTGTTCTCCAGGAAAATATTTAAAACAGATAACAGAAGTGATGTTACTAAGGACATATAAACTTAAGGAATGTCTCCTTATAAACCTAATGCTACATATATCTCAGGATCAATAATGGTCATTTCTGGTGGAGATTAGAAATTCTCCATGACATCTACCCATATTTGGATACCCCCCAAAATTCCTTCAGTTTCATAAAATTCTATTAAAAAAACACTTAAACTGTCTAAGTGATCCTTCAATCTGTTTTTAATAGATTTTCAGAACCAAAGATAGCAAGATATATAATTTTTAAAAACACATATTCTGAGTTTTATTATTTTACATTTAGTTTTTCTAACTTATAAAATCTTTAAAATTTGCCTTTATATTCCAAAATTATATATCATAAGCAGGTTTGGGAAACACTAGTAGTGGGTTTTACTGATTGGTAGGAAGAAGTATGCATTATACTCACGGTTAGATGAAGAAAATAGTACAATAAGGGCAAGTATTGCTATGGACTGAATGTTTGTGTACTCCCCAATTCACACATTAAAACTCTAATTCTCAAAGTGATAGTATTTGGAGATGGAGTCTGTGAAAGGTAATTAGGTCATGAAAGTGGAACTTTCATGAAAGAATTAATGCCCTTATAAGAAGAGACACAAGAGAGATAATCTTTCTCGCTACCATGTGAGTACACAGAAAGAAGGTAGCCAACTGTAAAATAGAAAGTAGGCCACCACTAGACATTGTATCTACTGGCACCTTAATCTTAGAATTCTCAGCCTACAGAACAGTGAGAAATAAATGTTTGTTGTTTAAGCCACCCCTTCTCTAGTAGTTTGTCATAGCACCTGAAACTGACTAAGACAGAAATCAACAAAAGTATAAAATAACAACAGAAAAAGGTAATAAACCCAAAAGCTGGCTCTTTGAAGTGATCAGCAAAATTAATGACACCCTAGTTAGACTAATCCAGAAAAAAGAGAGAACACGAATCAAAAGTATAAGAAATAATTAATGGATTATTAACACAGATGCTGCAGACATTAAAAGGGTACAATGGCAATATTACAAACAACTTTTGCCAATAATTTCAACAAGTTAGGTAATTTAAAAATTCTCAAAAGATTTCACAAACTACAAAAGCTCATTTATGAAGAAATAGATAACTCATAAATGCTCTCTATCTATTAACGAGAATTGAGTTCACGGTACAAACCTTCCAATAAAGAAAGCTCCAGCACAAGATGCCACCATTAGTGAATCTTTCAAATATTTAAGAAAAAAAAATAACATCAATACAATACAAACTCTTTCAGAAAATGTAACAGGAGGGAACATAGCCCAGCTCACTTTATGGTGCCAGCATTACCCTCCTGTCCAAATCATTTAATTTTATAAGAAAAAAGAAAACTCCAAAAATTTTATCCTTTGAGTACATGACTAAAAAATCCTTGAACCCTGTCAGAATAGTTAAAACACTTCGTAGTTGCTCAATATACAATTTCCAGCTCCTTTCCTACATAAAGTCTAACATGTAGATGCCAACTAATTTAAGAAATTTAATTTTTTATTTTTTATTGACTTTTCCTCAAAATTTGAAGTTCTATTGACATAATCAATACAAGTGCACAATTTATAAATTTAGTTACATTCTCATGAGATTTTATTTGTGTTAAGATAGTAAAAAATGAAATAAAAATTATAAGGATTTTTCACTATATTAATGAATACCATAGTCATTCAACAAACTTCAAACAATCAAAAGTAAAGGACAATCAAATTCTTTTTTTTTCCAGCCTAGGTAAAAAATGGCTGATAGGTCAATATTTATTAATATTTTCTTATATGAACATCCCAAAAAAGACTAAATAAACCAAAAAGAATAATGGAATAGTTATTAATTTATATATATATAAACATGATTATACATGTACTATTTATTAGTAAATTAGTAAAGTTTAATTAGTAAAGTAGCCTGATTAAATTAAATATGTATGAAGAGCATTTAAATATTTTATGAATATTGCCTTTTTATTTTCTGTATAATTTAATAAGATATAAGATAGACTTTCTAACTGTAAATAATGATTTATGTTGTTTCTTTGGCAAACAGTGGTACTAATTATGAACTCAGTATATATATTATAAATATATGTAAAATATATTTATCACGAATGTGTTAGAAAGTTATTTACCTATCTATTTTCTAGAAAATAATTCTATAGAAATGCAAATTAATCTGAAATTATTTGAATTAAATGTCTTATTGACTCAACAAAAAGGTTAACATTTTAATTTATTTTAATACTTTTAAAGTAAAATAATTTACACTGCATTAATTTTTAATTTTTATAAGAATTATAATTGCTTCTCCTGTTTGCATCCTAGATTGTAGTTATTTAGATATATACCATCTTCTCCGGAAAGCTAAGGCAATACCTTGAAAATCGTAGGTGCTCAGTAAGTGGTTATTTTTATTATTATTATTATTGTAAGCAAAAAAAGTATTTCTTCAGTAAATTGAGCAATTAAGACAGATGCCCAGAAGATGGTGCTGTATGATCCTCAAATAGTGTGCTTAGCTCACGTTTCAAAGAGGAAAAGTAACTGAACTATTTAATTCCACAATTTTGATTATTTTTCAGGAAGGGCAATCTCCTTCACTCCCACCCCCACACAAAGAATATCTCACATAAATAAATCTGTATTAGTGTCCTAGTGCTGCAGAAACAAAACACCTCAAGCTGGATGATTTAAAACAATAGAAATCTATTCTCTCACAGTTCAGAAAGCTAGATGTCCAAAATTAAGGTGTGCACAGGGTTATGCTCCCTCTGAAACTCCTAGGGAAGGACCTTTCTTTGCCTCTTTCAGCTTCTGCTAGCCTAGGCCTACCTTGGTTTGTGGCATCATTGTTCCAATCTCTGCTTCTGTCTGAACATGGTCGTCTTTCTTGCTTGTGTCTCACTGTTCTCACAGTGATGGTGTTCTCCTTGAGTCTCTCTTCTACTTCTAAAGACACCAGTCATATTAGATTAGAGACCATCCTAATGATGTCATCTTAACCTCCTTTTATCGGTAAATACCTGATTGCCAAATAAGGTCATATTCATAGGTACTGGGGGTAAGGATTTCAACATACTTTTGGGGAGAACAATGAAACCCATAACAGATAATATTATTTGCCTGCAGGATCAATTCTAATTACTATTAGTAAGTGGACTGAACACTTTGTGTTAATTTTCTAATTAAAAAAAAAATGGATCTGCAGTATTTCCCCTCTCATTCTTCTGGGAAAATTTGTGCATTGTCTGATTGGTCTCTGAGACTTAATCTGGAGACCTAACTATAAGTTAGTTAGATTCAACAAAGAGCACTTACTCATTTATAGGAAGAATATCTACAAACTAGTTCTCATAAATAATGTAATTTAATATGGATTTGATCAGTTAATTATTCAAATATTCAACATCAAATTGTACAGGTAGGTCATGAAATGGAATTAGTGTCCGTATTCACTAACAAATTAAGTCAATACCATTCTGAGTCAGGGGTAACTGTTTCATACATAATGTGATTACCCTATTGGCCAAAACTTAAGAGAATCTTACCTAATATTATGGTCTATTTTCAATACCCTGAAATTCATACTTATGTCAATTAATATTTGTTATAAATATTTGGCTACAGTTAAAGCTCATATCTTATGAGTTACACAGATAATTAAGTTAGATAATGAATCATTATTCTTTAAAAAATGAAGTTGTTGTTCTAATAAATACAAGTTGACCTTCTTACTAACAGTCTCAAACAACAGGAAACAACACCAAATTGAAGCATTACCATAGCAATCTACAACTTGAAAAAGAATTTTAGAGAAATAAAATAAAAAATAAAAAGTTGTAAGAATATTGTGAAATTACAAAAAACTTATTCGTGAGTCTGATGCTAAGCTAAAATATCAGCAAATTATGAGCTAAAAGTGAACAACCCACTCAAGCTATTATGTGAATTGTCTCCATGATACGAAAAACATTTTACTTAACCTAAAAGAAGACAAATGTCAAAAATTAAATTTTTGATTCTTCATAAAAGGTAACATTTTTCCATGTGAAATTAATTTTCAGTTTCAATAAACAAACCAGCCACACTCATTTATGCATTGTCTATGACCTCTTCTTCCACAGAGTAATGGCAGCTTTGAGTGGCTGAGACAGAGACTGATGGTCAGAAAAGCATAAAGTATGTATTTATCTGCATCTTTACAGAAAAAGTCCACCAACCTCTGGAACAGAAGAAATACAGAAATTTTAGGGGAAGCGTAGAACAAAGAAAAACTGATGAGGTAGGCAGGAGACAAATCACAGGAGGTATTTAACAAATAGTATACTGTCGATAAATGGTTGTTATTATTACTATGCTAGAGACCTAACCATAATTTATTTCTTTGCATCTATGGGAAGATGCATTAAATATTAAACTTTGAATTATAACCTATTCTCTTTCCAAAATTTCAAGAATTTATTTTATTAAAAAAATAGTTCTGGTCAAAAAACAAGTTTATAAAAAATAATGAATATCTCTTTATATTCCTGGTTCCACCTAGGGAATAATTAGCTGCCCGGTGGTAAAGATAGTGTTATTAGCAAATGTTGACCAAGCCATTTTTCTACTCTGAATGTAAAGCCAATTGTACTGCTATGTTATGAAAGTATGAGCCAAAAGAAATATTAGATTGAGCCAAATGGGACACTTTGTTCCAGGTTACTCAAATTGGAAGGGACACATCTTGGAAAGATAATAAAGCAAATTAGTTAAGAGGATATTTTCAAAGTAGGGAACACCATAATCACTCTTGAGTTTTATGAGTTGGGCAGTTATATTTTTTATACCAATGCTGCTTTGAAATTGCAATCAACTGTTAATTACCCATGCTAATGGAGGAAAAAAAATAGAAATATTACAAAAGCATAAATAACCCCAAGTCATTTTTGGTTGGCTTTGGTACATTATGTATTTTTGGCACTGATTCACCTTTAAATTTTCATTTGCTAAGTTTTAAAAATTATATTTCCTGGGCACTAAGAAAAAATGGCAGAGAGAAGTCACTTAGAAAACAACTTGAGAAAGCCATTTCTGAATTTTAAAATGTGCTGTAATATTATATCAGAGTGGATAATCCTTGAAAGTATTTTTTAAGAAGTAAAATATTGATAGCTGCTAATATTTATTATATAAAAATGGCACCAGGTTGGCCACAAAGAAAGGTCTTCTGGATTCCATTGGAGAATTCCTTTTGCTGAGTGCTACAAAATTTTACATGGCCTAAACTTCTCTATTATATCACCATGTCCCAATTCTTAACTCATGTCCTTGTTCTCATGCCTCCTTAGAATCTTAATGCATCTAGAGCTGGAGCAGGAACTTTCTTGACAGTAGAGGGTATATAATAGGACACAGCAAAAAAAAGAAAGATAAGAAAACCTAACTTGTTGAGTTGACTTCCATGGAATATCATCTAGTTGTATTCTTAAAGCAGCAGTCCCCAACCTTTTTTGCACCAGATACTCCTATGAGAATCTATTGCCTGATGATCTTAGAGCTGAGACAGTGATGCCAGCTCTGAGGAGTGACTGCAAATGAAGCTTCCTTCGCTTGGCTGCTGCTCACCTCCTGCTGTGCAGTCCGGTTCCTAACAGGCCACAGATCAGTACCAGTCCGTAGCCTGGGGGTTGAGGACCCTTGTTTGAAGGGACCAAGTAACAATAAATAGAAACCTGAATCTAGCCTATGGAATATAAATAAATGTAACCGTTTTCCCTTAAGTGAGAAACAAAAGACCATTTGAGAAAGGGAAGTGTGGCAGAAATAGTCTTACGATATCTACATATGATCCCTGTCTCCTATTTCAGAGTTTTAGGTAATCTCCTTCCTGGAGTGTGTTTATTTAGGGTTAGGAAAGGGTTCTGCAACTTTCTTCTAACCATAAAATAGGGAAAAAGATAATGTACATATGTGCTTCTATGTATGTGATTACACGATTATAGAAGATGGCACTAATCACCTGAGTTCTTCTTTCCATGCTGGCTTGAAAGAGCAAGCTGCCTGCCAAGGGTTTCCGTTGGAAAGCCCAGATGGTGAGAAACTGAAGGAGGTCTCTGGGAGCTGAGGGTGTCCTTTGACCAGCAGTTAGCAAGAAACAAAACCCTCACTCAGTCTTACAATCCCAAGGAACTAAATTCTGCAAATGAAGGAAAATTTTTCTCCAGTTGAGCCTCAGATGGTGCTGCAGCCCTGACCAACACTCAACTGATACCCTATGAGAAACTAAGATTTGGGCTTAGGTAAGCCATACCCAGACTCCTGACCCACAAAAGTATAAGAAAATCAATGTAGATTTGTTAAAGCATCTACGTGTGTGATAAGTTGTTAAACAGCCAAAGAAAAATAATATGGGAAGAAAGCCCAAGAATTTAATCCAGGTACATTCAAAAGGGCTAGACAAGACACTAAGACTTAGAGTAGCATTTCCTAAGTTTACTCCGAGGACCTCTACTTCAATGAGATTGCATAGGGAAAAAATTTCTTCATATACATTACACTTTAGCATATGAAAGTTTCTGAGAACTTTTGAAATAGAGAAATCTGCTTAACATTTAAAGTTGGAAGGTCTCAAATATATTTATTAAAAGCAATTTTGCATGTATCAATATATCAAGAGACATTTTCACCTATGGTTGATCCTGACGACATGTTGATGGAGGAAAGGTATTAGGAAATAAGGTAGATGATGCATCTGAATATCACAGTAAAGATGTATGTATGGTGATCACAAGGAATGTAGGCTGGAATTTCTAATCTGACTACAAAGAAGATCTGAAAGAAGGAAAAAAGATAGACGAGGGCTTTAAACTCCCAACTCAATTTATAGTTAGGGAATTAGGGGCTTAAAATTTTTTTATTTCTTATAGCTATAGTGTAATATAGCTAAAGACTCCAACCAAATATTACATTATTCACATTGTATATTCACAAAGCAAGTTGAATTCACATCCGAAGGCTAGGGAAGGGACTTGAAAGGAGTAGGACCCTGAGATTTTGGGCTTGCATGAAAATAAGAATCTTGAATGCCAAATCTTGTTGAGTCTCCTCTTATCAGATGTTCCCTTTCTTCCCTGTCCAGGAGCCTAGCCTCTCCTTGCTCAGAGAGAGTACAGAATCTCATTTGAGGCAGCTCTGTTATATGGGATTACCACTAACACCTCCTTCTCCAGACTCATAAATACAATCTTACAGCTTTTTTGGTTGGGATATTGTAAAGTTTTATTTTAGAAAATATAACTTGTACACACAAATCATTGCTAAATCATGCTAGTTTATATTGGCATAAAAGTAGCAAATAATTATAGAAATGGAATTTAAGACTGGCCAACAAGACAATATAATGTTGGATCAAACTGAATTTATTGTTTGGGGTACACTTTCCTGAGAATCTAAATTTAATGTGTTAATTCAAGCATCTAGAAATGGATGAAACAGCTTGTTTGGGTGACTGCATGGACTGGATGAGGTGCTGAATTTAATGTGACTGAAATTCCAGAACTGACATAACGTGGGGAAAGGAATTAAAAGTCTTAGAGGTATGGCAATGTTAGGGTAGAATATTGTATGCAAATAGTTCATCTACTTCTTTACTGTGTCAGAAGACACTCGGTTTGCCGGGCTGTTAGAAGCTGCATAGGTGAGAGAAACTTCAGCATCCTTGAAAATCTCTTGGGTGACTGCTTTGCAACTTTTCTGTAGCTGAGTAAATAGTGGAGAGTGCATGCCCTTTGCAATGGGCATCCTGGTTTTAAAGAAGTGATGAGCTCTGAGTGACAGAGGCCATATGAAGGTACTTAGATTCTAGAGACAAGGCGTGAAATTATGAAATTGGGAAGCAGGAGTATAGTGTCCTCGATTACTGTGTTTTGCTCCAAAGCCATCAGTGGAGGTGGTTAATGGATCATATTGTGCGTAGAAATTAAATAGATGGGCGGGTGTGCTAAAGTGTTCATTGATTTATTTAACTGCAAAAGCTCTTGAAACTTGATACAAATTCCTGCAATGAGAATTAATGTCATCATACCAAATTGACAGAATTAACTGATCACAGACCCAGATCTTCTAGGATGAAAGTAAAATGTCCTTGAGAAAGTTTCCTTTAACATAGCCATGATAAATGTCATATATTATAAATCTTCTTCTTAAGTATTTTTGATGTTCAAATGGCTGCACACTGGAGAAGAGAAAATATCCAAACTGTGGAAATTATTAGACACTGGTTCCAGTTTATGGAACTTTGTCACAGCAACCACAGGAAACTAATACAGTCTGGGAAAATAAGCATCTAGATTCTGTATCTCCCATTGCCTTCTGAGCCTTGGGGCTCGTCCCAGTCTCCCAGCTTCTTCTCTCACTCTACCTTCATGTTCAAAAGTGCTCTTCCTCTATTCTTCCCCTCCAGGAACACTAGATTAACCCTCAAAGAAGTGTATTGTAAAGCTTGGGTCATCAGCATGAAATGCAAGGAAAAGAGAAAGTATAAGAGAATAATTTTCTTTTATCATTTAAATAAATTATTCTGCCACATATTCTAAATCTGCATAGACATTAGCAGAGAAAAATTGCAGACACTTAAAGGAGCAGACAGATATAAAAATAATGTACATTTGAGTTCAGTAGATAAAGCAAATGCATAAGTACAGTGATAAATATACATAAATATGTGTGTAAACACACACACACACACACACATTTATGGAATGAGGAAGGAAAGTGCTGTGGTATAGGTGGAGATAAAATGGAGAACAGTAGCAAGGAGAGAAGGCTCTTTAGCCCTCTGTAGTATTGCATCTTGAAGCAGGCTGGAGCTGGTGGAGGAATAAGATATAACACCCTTTGAATTTAGAATTTTGATTGTCACTTGAGAATTAGTGTTTTAAACACTCCAAAACTGTATTTGGAATATGAAGTGGCTATAGGATTCCCTCTTACCTAGAAGTGAGAATAAAAGGCAGGGGGCATGCAAGAATTTTCATCCAGGGGAAGGACAAGATTACATTCTACTTCATAAAATTTACAGAGATGAGGCAATAGAAAGCTAAATTGTGGTCACAAATTTCACATTAAGCACTTCTTTTTAGCATACCAGTTACATACGTGTTCTTTGACTTCAGCAGGACCTGCTGTCAGAGAGACGACCTCCCCTCCAGGCGCCTCCCTGTCAAGCCTGCCCTAAATTTATTTTCTTCCTCACCCAGTTTAAAGCCAACCACTATGGTTTTTATGCTGTCCCTTAACTCAGATTCTCTCCATTACACTTGCCAGTCAAAATCCTACTTTTAATGAATGTTTCAGGACATTTTTACTCAGGATGTTGAGCACTAGAAGAAATGCTATTTGGTGTCATTACAAATACCAAAAGTCAGTCATAACAACACACACTTTTACTGTACTAACCATGCTTTCTCTCTCTTGTTCTTGGCAATGGCTATTTCAAACAGTGTTTCCCTTCTCAGAACATTGACTTTGCTATTACCCGCTTAATTTTAGCAAATGATCTCACCTTCTACTTCTCAGATAAAAGGCAAACCATCACAGAAGCCATTTTCACTTTCTGTCATTTACTATGACTGTCCATTTGTACCCAAACACATATGCCACATGTGTTGAGTCTTCTTCTGCTTGCCATGGCAGATGGATCTGTCCCTGCCCAGAGCTATCCTTTCATCTGCACTCAGAACACCATTCCCTCTGAGAGCTTCGGGAATTTTTCTCTTTTATTGTTTTTTTCTTTGTATCTTCATTTTTTACCTCTCTATTAAATTCTTCTACACACTATTTAAACACTCTTCATCCTCCATCTTAAACATTTGACCTCCCTAGATATAGTTCTATATCCTCCACTTTAACTTTTTCAAAGACTTGTTTATATTTGCTATCTCTACCTCTTTACCTTCCTGTCCTACTTTAGTTTCTAAAATCTACCATCTACCCTTTTGCTTCAACGTAATGCCTCTCGATGACTTCCTTGTCAATAAATCCAGTGAGCATGTATAGCTTTATCTTTTCTGACCTTCTGCAGCTCTTGTTCACTCTCTGCATCTTGAACTGCTTCCTCTCCTTGCTTCCATGACTTTAAACTCTTCTGATTGCTCTTCTGCCTCTCCGAACTAGTCCTCCTCCTCCTTTCCTGCTTCCTTCCTCTCTTCAGCCCATCTCAGATTTCTATCCTAACCCATCCTCCCAGTCACTGTGCTCCTTGGTGACTTAATTCCCTCCATGGCTTCAATTACAACCAACAAGCTAAGGAACATTCAGTTTTATTAAAATCCAGCCTGCATTTCTCCATTGTGCTTCATATTGATGTAATCAAATTCATCAAGATGTCCTTGTGGCACTTAAATTTAAAAATGTCCAAAATTGAATACATAGTCTCAGTTATAGTCCTTGAGTTCTGTCTCCATCTTGACAGATGGTTTCAACCTTGAGTTTAATTTTCTAAAACATTGAGATTCTTCATTGACTCCTCCCCTCAGACAAACCTAATGTCCTGCTGATTCTGCCCCTTAAATGTCTCTTCTGTGTATTTGCTGCTTAATTCCCACAATCAACCTCCTAGTATGATGCTAACTTTTCTAGTGAATTTTGAAAGAGCCTTCTAAAGGACCTTTTTCTTTCAGACTTTGTCCTCGATCCCTTATCCACAGTGGCATCCTGATTTTTTTTTAAAGGCACAAATCTAATTATCTTTTCCTTTTGTATAATATTAGTTTTATGCTTTTGGTCACACCTAGGTGAAAATCTAGGGTTTTGTCAATTCTTCTAATACATTGACCCTACAATTTTTTTTCTATCCACCAGTCTCCCTTTTTTCTTATTTATGACTAAATTTCATTGAAATCACAGGATTAAGCATTACAATTAGAAGAACTGTCACACAAGGGTTTTTAACATAGCCTCTGGATACTGGTTGCCATGTTTCAATCTCAGACACTCCCACTTACTGGTTGTAACTTTGGACACAGTATTTAACCTTCTTATATCTTAGTTTCCTCACCTATAAAATGCAATAATTACTACTAATAAGTAGTAATAATTCCTACCTCACAGTACTAGTGTAAGAGCTGAATGGCTAAATTTATGCAAAATATTTAAAACAGAGCTTGGTGCATAGTAACTTCTCTGAAAGTGTGTCTCGATATTTTATTACACTTATTTTCTTGCAATCACTCTGACTACCTTGATGTTTATCTGAAAGTCTCTGCTGGGCAAATGCTAATAAAGGAAAAATACAAACATATGTATCTCTGGCCTGTCTCATATAAGAAATAGTTGGCGATTCCTCCAGCACGCAAGTAGTCTCCAGTGGGTCTGCAATACTGTCCCATAGAACTACAGATTTTCTAGTCAGATACACTTCTGCCCTTTTGCAAAGGTTATTTGATAGCTCTTCTTACTTCTCAAATCTCCAGTAGTCTTCTTCCCATGAATCCTCTGATGATTTTGCCTCATGTTCAATTGAGAAACTAGAAAACTTCAGAATGAAACCTTGTTATCTTCTTATCTCCAGTCTAAAACCCTACCTGAGTCAGCTCCCACTTCTTGCTGTTTTTTTCAAAGAAAAGAGTATATCCCTTCTCTAATCGTAGAACAATGAACAAACCAGTTCGGGGTCACAATCTCTTGGACCTTCTTAGGGATGTGGCTCCTTTACTTATCTGCCTCTCTTGTCACTTACACTCTGCTCGATTATTCTCATCAACATTCCCAATATCCCACCCCATGCAACTATGCCCTGATTTCTCTGCATTCCTAATAGCCAAGTGTCTCAACATTTTCTGTACCAGGTGCTTCTGCTACTTCTTGTTTCATTCATTCCCAACTGAACTCTGAACATGTGAGAGTTTTGGAAATACTTCAATCAATTTATTTTGATCACACTTTTTTTAATGCTCACCCAAAGGTGACATATGATTCTAAAAATTTGTCTAAATATGTCTAGAATAATATCTTCTGATAAGTATAAATAGAGATTCTAATTAAAGGAGAGCTTTGGGTTATAGTTTAATTAGCCACAGTTTTTCTTAGTGGAACATATAACGTCAGTGTATCGCATAATCAGCGCTTCTAGGATGTGATGATGTGAGAGTAGTAACACAGACACACTGAGGCATTCACAGGTCGCTCTTTTCTCTTCCAGTTGTAAATTTGTTTGTCTCTTTATCTGTTATATAACTGTTTCCATGAGTGGGGTCTTTGAAGGCAAAGCCACATCCATTTGGTTTACCCCAGTATATACTCTGGCAAAAGAGTAACTGGTTCAGTAGGGTTTCACTACATATTTCTTGGTTTACTGAGTTAGAGGGTGAAAATCTCCTTTGGGAACTCACTGTGTTTAAATAACAAAATATTAGTTGCCATAGGCTACAATGAAACAGTCCACTTTGATTTTCACCCTAGACTTTGGTTATTAAGTACTAAAATAAACTTGCTATAAAACACTTTAACATGAGAACAGTATAGGGATTTATAAAATAAGACATATAAAAGGCTATTGGTTTTTATTTAGCAGTGCAATAAGAATACGGCTTTAAGATTTGGTCACTGTACTACCCAGTTGAATCTTATTAATGAAATAACCCAAATTTACAGTCAGGAATATCAAGCATGTTTGCAGACCTTAAAAATGTGAAGTTCCCAGAAGACAGAAGAAAAACAAACATAAACAAATACAAAGCAAATATTCCCCATCTGGATTTCCCTTTGTGCAACCATGGATATAAACCAGAGTATAATCATAATTCTGTAATCTCTCAAGTCCTTAAGGAAAGGATAAATGCAATTTTTCTCTTCTGGATACAAAAATAAAAGTAAACTGATTTGGAGCAGGTGTCAATGCTTAAGTGGATCATAAATCATAATTAAATGTAAACAATGCCTTATCTCACTTTTTGATCTAAGTTTTTCATTTCAGAGACCAGATGAAATGGTGGAAATCCCTAAATGTATTAAGTTTCATTGGAAAATATGTTCTGAATGGGGATCAGTATTGTTCCAAGAGACTTTGTCATCTGTTTACATATATTTAGGAACTGTCTTTTGCTAGTATTGTAGGATAAAAAGATATAAGTGAATCAGAAAAGCATGCGATTTAAATGGCTACCACTTGCATTTTAAAAATCAATTATAAGCTGCAACAACAGACCTAAAAAGTGGAGTAAATGATTTGTTTCTTCCTGGGAATAATGAGAAACTAAATGAGAAAATGTATATCAAGTGCTCATTGAAAATGTCTTATAAGTGCATGATATTAACAGCCATCATTATTTTTCTTATATTTTCTGGCTCATTAATTTATATCTGGATTTCAAAAGATTTATACTTTATTTTTAATTTTTAAAAAATTACATGAAATTATTATTTTAAAATAGATATAAATCCATAAAAGCAAATGCTCATTTTAGTGTAAAATGATTTTTAAGATTTGGTATCTTGTCGAAATCCTTTCTAGAAATGTTATATCAAACTGTACCAGGGGAGGGCAGTAATGCTTCACTCTTTAACATTCTGCTATGTCTTAGATTGGACAGGAATAGTCATTTCAATTTTTCATTGCGAATCAAAGCATAATTATAAGCTAATGTCCTATCCTGCCACCAGCCTCAAAGGTCATTGTAGTACGTTCTATAAATGAAAAGAAATTGTTAGTTCTAATTACATGTAAGATTAATATTGTATGCTCTGAAAGTGCTTGTTTCTTCCTAGTTTTACTCTTTATCTTTAAATTAATGAGATATACAAATAATAAGATGTACAAAGAATAACTACCAATATCATTCATGAATTAAATTCTGTGCATTACAGTTTTATTAAAATATCTGATTTATTATCCCTATAATTTAAATCACCTCGAATTTAATTACTATGTTTTTGTACCTTTTGAATTTCTCACCAAGGACACTTATATTTATTTGAATAAAATAAAATTCAACAAAACAACAGATTTAGTTTTTTGTACACCAGATATTTTTCTTAAAGTTCTATGTATGTAAGAAAACTAAAAAATGGTGGGTTTGGTGTAAATTTTTACCTGGCTGAGTAGGTGAACGTGATCATATGTGCGTTTGAATCATGCCTCACTCCGAGTCTTGAAAGCAAAGTGCAATTGATTCGAGTGTACAATGCATCACGGGAAGCAGCATCTGATGTAGGAGAAATAACGTTCTTACTGCTCTCAAGGAGCAGTAAAGCCCAGGGCAAGATTCTCAAGTAGCAATGCATTTGAGGCACTCTGATCCATTTGAGCACCAACACCCCCCAACTAAAGTCAAATTTAGCAGACCCAGGGACAGTGGATGGAAACTACAATGAAATATATTTTAAGTCAACTCAGGTAAATGCTTTGTAACAATGAGAACCACTGAACATAGTAACCGTTTCTGAGAGAAGTGAATTTTATGTGAGCTTCAAATAGGGCATGGACAATTCGTAATTAAAGACTAAAGGAGCTAAAGAAGTTTGAGCATGTGGTCTTTAAAATGAGTTTGCAACGGGAACTAAAGAATGACATGTAAAACGAATTCTGTGAACACTCAGGGTCCCTCTCAGTCCCTCCTCTCCACATCCCTCTCACTGTCCCTCTCACTGCCCCTACTTATTGTCTTTCCACATCTCTTTTGGTTCCTCTCATTCTCTGCCTCTGAGAGGAGATCACACTCTATCTGTGGAGTGTTCTCTCTTTTCTAGTAAACTTCCCTTCTGACTCTAAAGAAAAACTGAGTTTGCAAATTCGGAATGCTATAAAGGCAACACTTGTTGAGCACATACTGTATACACATCTCAGCCTCTGTGGACCCCTAGTGCCTTCATCATGCCCCAAATCCCACTTTGGTGCAGTTCTAGAGTCAACGTTAAAAGAGACAATCAATGGACTTTTCTTTTCTTTCAAACTTTCACTGGCTAGTAGTTCTGAACACTTTATTGGTTTCTGAATTTCACAAATAGGTACAAGCTATAACAAGGGAAAATGTAGAATATGTTAATCATTGTTTCATTTTCTCAGGTGTCTGCAAGAAAGTCAGTTTCATCAGAAGTTGAATAAAGATTATAAACAGCAAATTAAAGTTTCCCCATATTACACCCCATCTAAATGTTCAACCCATTTTTAAATATCCTTTAGTTCTCCTGTATAGTCCCCTTTCCCCTGAAATGTGCACTTCTATATTCTTATGATATACGAGCTCCTCGTTGTGAGCAAAAAGGCCAGACTTTGTCTATTGCAGTTAATTGGTTTTAGGCATAGGAGTTGAGACTCTTTTTATTTCATCTCTTGGACCTCATTGATTCCCTGCACAAGGCTTTTTTTCCAAAGTTATTTCTTTTTGTCAGTCAGTGTCTATTGGGTCCCCCACCATAAGGTTCCACTGTCTTTGAGAGTCTTCAATAGTTCTATACCAGTTCCTGTGTTTATGACTTTGGGATACAGGCCAGACTCACTAAAGCACACTCCAAATGTCCTTGTAAACATCTGTCTAGTGGGTATTTGGTGGCCATACATATTAAACATGTGATATGTACCAGCCCTCCAGGTAAACCAAACTTTAAATGAGTTATTTCATTTAATAGTCATGACAACCCTGTGAAGTTAAGTATGAGAATTAATTAGTGATAAATATGAGGAACCCTAACCTATAAAACTGAACTGGGAACAAAGCCTGCCACATCTCACACCAATTTGGTTGAACTAGAAACAGAAAGAAAAATAGTAATGTGTTCATCAACTAGAATGTTTAGAAGTTAATAAATCAGGCTAGGTTTAATTTGCTTGATTTACTAAAATGAGTGAAGGAAACATGAAAAAATCATCAGAACCCAAAACTTATCCAATTCAATATTGCAGTGGGTTCTAGTCTCCTAGTTTAGTTAAAAAAGCAAACACATAATGTTTTTCTCTTACTACTCTTACTACTGTTATTCTGTATATTTATATATAAAAACTTTCAGCTAAGAAGTAAACCTTTTTTATGTATAAAGTGAAGTATAAATATTACCTACATTATAAGAATAGTTTCTAAATTACATAAGAGTTTCATAACACAGAGTAAATGTTATTAAATTTTAACTATTTTTATAATTTGCAGTATTACCAGAATTTCATTTCTGAGGGCAGGCATTTGTGTCTCTCTTGTTCAGTCTTCTGTCTTTGGGACCTAGAACATCATATATACTCCAGAAATAGCTCTTAAACTGTATCTGGTATAAAGATAAAGAGTATAGGCTATGATGTCAAACTGTTCAAATAGCAACATGCCCACCCAGCTGTGGGTACTGAGGTAATTCAACCTCCCTTTCCCTTCGATTTTTTTTTATTTGTAAATGAAGATAAGAATAATATTAATCTCATAGAGTTATTGGAAGATTAAGTAAAAAAGTGCTTGTAAGATACTTAGAAAAGTCTTTGGAATAAAGTAAAGGACAAATAATTATTAACTGTAATTATTATATCATCTCTATAGTGTAAAAAAATAAAAATTGAGGATACAATAATTCTACCAATAAATTCAAGTCTACTTTATTATCACTCAACTGTATGAAAAAAATCAAGTCTCAAAGAGCTATGTAAGTTTTCCAAAGTAAACATATAAAACTGTAAATAATAACACCAACTTTTAAAATAAGGTGTCTTATACCACTGACCACATTCTTCAGCATTGGGCTACATTATACTAGATCTTATGTAGGCTGCTTTAAAATAAATATAATTAGCTGACACAATTGGTTTATGATTTAAGTGGTAGTTGGCATGAATTATTATGAAAATATCTAATGTATATACATTAATCTATTTTAACATGAAGGCAGCCATCTAGCACCTTGCTGACATTCAGATCAAGCAACCAACCTGCTGGTCTAAGGCATACCTAAACCAGCAGTGTACTTGAGCAAGCATCAAGATCCAGTTAGAAATGCATATGGTAGAAACATAGGAAGTAGACAAAACCAAGCTAGAGCCCCATTGTGTAAGTGTTTAACATAAAGAATACTTTTTGGACAAGGGGCAAGTTTGAAATTTAAAGAGAGAGAGGAAGAGAGAGCTGAAGAAGTGTGGAAATTCAGTAGCATCATGAGGGTTTGTTCTGGTCAGGCTAAGGCAATGTGGTCACAGCGTTCTAGTGAATCTATGACTGCTCATCCAGTCCAATATTTTAGGCTAAACTTGCTCTTTATTACAGGATTTACCTTGTTACATTCTCCTGGACCCAGAAGAAACCTCTTTTGCTATTGCTCTCTAACCCATCCTGTGATGTTTGGATATACAGGAGACTGGAAGCCCAGTCTTCTGACATGCCTAGGAATTTAAGATTTGACCAATTTTCGTTGATCCTTTTAAGAGGCATGTCTTTTCTTATTTTCACTATAATATGTATCTTCAGGGACTTCCTATCTCTTTCATAGCAAGGACGCAGGAGCATGTTAATTTTCTTAGGGGAAAGATGGGTCATCCTGACATTTTAAAAGATCATCAATCTAAGATCTTTAATGAAACAATTAATAAAACAATATTTTAACTATTTGCATAAGTTTTTTTTCCCCCTTGAGTAATAGAGGTCATAATTGACAGTGCCAAAGTGAGTAAGTAATTGTTACCTAAGCCCAATCTCCAAAACATTTCACTGAATCATATAGTTAATTGGTTTTTCTCCTACCTGGGGTTGTCCATGTATAGGTATGAAAGAGTCATCTGTGTTGTGATGAAAGTCCACAGTATGGCTCACAACAACATATTGTTACAAGAGTTGCCTGGTTAATGCTTAATTCTGTAAAGATCAAAAAGAAAGAAGGTTTTCTTATTAACCAGGCTTAAGCAAATTCATATATACTTTGAAGTATTAATAATTACTGCTATTGAAGTACATTAATTTTTCAACAGTTATGCTATATATTTTTTGATCTTTTAAATGCAATATTAACCATCATTTAGACTTTAGCTCTGAATCAAAACCATAGTTTCCCAGGACTATATTAGATGTTTTTTTATCTACCCCTGACTTATTATGTACATTTTGGAAACTACCCCATCATTCCCACCTCCACCTCAGCATATAAAGTTTAGATTCATTAATTCCTAAATGAGAGTTAAATTTTGCAATAAGAGAAAATAAATGTAAAATCTTTCGTTTAAAAATATTAAATTGGAAGTGTGTATGGTCTTACAGGGAATATTTACAATCTTGTCAATAAAACTTAAAATGCTATTTTGTTTATCCCTCTGAACATTTCTAAATTTTTCAGTTAATTGTTTAACATACTACTAAAATCTACAAAGTTATTTCATGGAGACTTTTTCTGAACAGAATGTCTGCACTGAATCACACTACCTCGTACCAGCTTTTTCTGTCTCACACATTCCTTTGTCAAACTCTCACTCACAATGTAGTAAAGTTACGACTTATGGTATCTAACATGTATTGTCTATTGTTTGCCAGATACTCTGCTAAGCATTTGTGTTCATTAAATTCTTATAGAATCCCATGAAATAAGGACTGTCATGATCTTGGGTATAAATATTTGAAGATTGAGACAGAGAAAGATTCAGCAATTGGCTATTAAACAGCCAATGTGAAGATTTTTAACTCAGAGCCTTGACTTCTGAATTTTCTCACTAAGCATTTTGTTCATGCACTAGAAATGTAAAAATCAATTTTGTGCTATACAGAAAAAATTAGATGACATATAAACACACAAAAATATAATTAGTTTTAAAATACTATACTAAGTGTTATTAGAGGCAAGGAGGGAGGAATTCACTTACATTAATTATCCATTGTATGCCCATTCAGGACACTTTGCTTATACTATCTTATTTAGTGATCAAACTAAATTTCTAAAGTAGCTATTATCATCCTATTTAGAAATACAAAGAAACAATCAGTCTTAGGAACAGAGGCAGGGAATGGTCCGGGAACCGATCGAAGTAGACTATTACGTAGGAGAATGCACACTTAGTACGTACACAGTGTGGCAATTGGCTATGGGTTCACTGAGTCCCAATATTTTCTCCGGGAGGGCACACAACCAGACTGCATTTTCCATTCTTCCTTGAGTGAAATGGGCTCCTGTGACTGAATTCTGGTCAACGGAAAGGAATATGAGCTTAAGTGATATTCACCTTTTCTGGGCCTGGCCCTTACAAGCGCTGCCTGCTCTTTCTCTGTCCCTCATCTGCCAGCTGGAAGCAGAACATCCCACAACAAATTCTAAGC
This sequence comes from Macroglossus sobrinus, assembly GCA_004027375.1. NCBI lineage: Eukaryota > Metazoa > Chordata > Mammalia > Chiroptera > Pteropodidae > Macroglossus > Macroglossus sobrinus. The sequence goes on along the minus strand of PVKZ01002654.1, from coordinate 180,066 downwards.
CATGGGGCACAGTGGACCTGCCATATGGAAGAAGTCCTGGGTGTCAGATCAATGGCAAGAGGGACAAATAATCCTTCATTTTGCTAAACCAATGAGTGTCAGAGATTGTTACAGGACTGAGCTTATCCTAAGTACATTGAATGTTGGTTTGGTTTTAGAGAGGGGAACAGTATGTGTTTTAAAGATGATTCTGAGTTGTTGGATATTTGACAGGAACTGATACTTGTGACAGATTATGGGGTGAAATGATGAAAGTTCTGATGTTCTTCCAATTTAAGTAACAAACATTAGTTTATAACATTTTGAGACTACTTGCCAATTCTTGTTGAAACAATATCTAACTGTCCCAACAAAAACCTCTGAACAGACCAAATAGGACCTTTGGTATTCAGGCAGAACACCAGCTCTCAAATTTAGTGTGTAGAATAGTCACCTGGGGAAAAATTCAGATTCTAATTCACAAGGTTTGAAGACTAGTATTTTTCACTTCTAATAATCACTCAAGTGATTCTGACACAGATGATTGAGAGTGAACCCCATTTTGAGAAAAGCTACCTAAACTCTAATCTACTGAGGTGGCCCAAACTTTACGAGACTAAATATGAGAATATAAAGTAACTCCATTTGACATGCACTATAAAGAACTAGGCGGGATTTATGGAAATGACACATTAAGTGTAGTTACTAAAAGGATTTGATCTCAGTGAGAATGTTGCAAACTAATGCCTAACTCATGTAGCAGAGTTTCTTCTTATGCCTCATTCTATTACAGCAGCCTGAATAAACAGAAAGTTCAGCAAATAATCTGTATACTCCTTATTATATATTGTATGGATCAATAAGATATAAATAATTTAATGGGTGCTGCATATAAAATACATATTAGAATTTATTTCTGAAATCAAGATTCCATTATGAGAGATGAATGTCATTTTTTAATAAATGTGAGTTACCTTTGGATGTTTGTCACTGCAAACTGACCACCAGAAAACATAAAATATAAATTACTGTGTTTGTTCTTGATCTTTCATGAATACATTCAAATAAAGGTGATGGCATTTCTTCCCGACAATCTCACCTTTGTGCATTCCTCTTCTCTACCCCTTTTTAGGTGACAGGATGGAGCAGGTTCCATTACGTTCCATCTCAGCTTAATCCCTTGCTGTTACGAGAAGTGGAAAATGCAATTAAATGCACTTCTAAAACCTTCCCCCAGAGTGCTGTTTACAATATTGCCTGCATTAAAAAGGCTGATCACGATGATGCGGACACTCTTCTTTGCATCTGGTGGCTTTACAAAGCTTTGGGAACCCGTCTGTAAATTAAAGCATTCAATCAGCAGCTCTAAGAATAAATCCCAGTTTGTTATAAAAGAATATAGTTTAAATAAACACTCTGCAAGTTTTATTTGGAGTAGGCTTTCAGAGTGGGAGGGCTAGCAGGAGATTCCACGGGACTGAATTTAGGTTCCATTTTACTCAAAAAATGTCAGTGAAATTTCAATATTAACAGACCTTAAAGTTACCTTAAAATAGGATTCTAAGCCAAGCAGGATGTTTCCTTTCTCACCTTAAATGTTAATTTATTGTTTAGTTAAGCAGAAGTCATCATGAAAGCTTCTCATTTCTTTAAGTGAAAGATATTGCTTTCTTGTCTGATCATATGTCTCAATTGCTTTTCTCATAGAAAAGGCTGTTCAGTAACAGGTGACTACGAGCCAAAAAAAGATTAAATGGTTCTTGGGTCCACCTAGGGCTTGGTGGGTGGCCCTAATTAAGGCCATCTAGCCTCTCCCAGTGATGTTGTTTGCTATCTAAATAGATGTCATCAGTTTGAAGACGTTGGCACATTTTCTACCTACAGAATCCTTGCTCTTTTTCTAACTGGATGTGAATTTGTTGTGCTAGACACATTTCTTCAGCATATTCCCTCAAATGGTGGTCAGTCTCCATTCTGCCACCTCCTTCTGGATATCCTTCCCCCCCCCCCCCTCAAATAAAGCTGTATTCTTTTTCCATTAATTAGTTATCATATTTTCAGGCATCTACCAGGGACGGACAAGTCCTGTTCTGAAGATGACTGAATGATAGTTTCTGGCCTTGGAGATCTTTTACTGTTTTACTCCAATGCCCTTTCTCTATTCCTTTCTTTCATTTTCACTGTTAATAATGTCTGTCTTTAATGCAGAATAATGAAGAGCTCCTTCTCTGCTATACACTGCTCAGTCTAATGTAAGCAGTTTCAAAGCATTGACATTTCACCCCCATCTGTATCTGTCGCTCCATCTCCATTCCTCCTCTGCTTCTCTGCACTCCATGCCATCGCTCTCTGCAAGTGCATTAAGTAAACACACAATAACTTGGCGATTCTCTTCAGCAGCAGCAACAAATGTGTTAAGAGGCTAATACGAGTCAAATATAGTGACAAGTGCTCAAGATCAAGAGGCATTACAGAAGGACCTTGGTGCCTGTCTTTCCGGGACCCTCTTATGAATGGGCATTCTAAGCTTCAACAAAAAGCTTTAACAATCTAATTCACGAGCCATAACTGACCAAGGTAACTTGTGCACAGTCTTTTCAGAACCACCATATAATGGGTCTCGCTGTTCCACAATGATTAGAAATCTATATTCTCACAGGACCCTCCTCAAACCCACCACACTAGACCAATCTTTAAAATTAGTCTTCTGGCTCTGTTGTCAGTTCAGCATTTTTATTCCTTATTGAGATTAATGTTGAGATTAATTCCATAACCCCAAGCATCCAGAACTAGTGTCCTGCATTATACTATACCTATGTCTTAGATCCATCTTCTACTGCATCTTGAGGAGAGGTGCTGGAGGCCCTTCTGTGTCCCACCTGACCCCAGATATTCTGCACATGCAGTGTCTGTAGGTGTGTTCTCAACCAAAATGAAACCTATGTGAAAGGAAACCTTCAGATCACCCTCCTCAAGGACATGCTCTCATGGTTAGCCTCACTCTTCCTCATCTCTTTCAGCTGGCTTCTTTCTCCTATCCCACTAGTGCTTTGAGTTTCTAGGTTTTGGTATGCCCCATAAAAACTAATTTCACTTCAATCCTGACAATGGATCTCCTACTCAGAGAAGAAGTAGGCATATATTATGGTTAGAAAGACTTAATGTAATTGGCAAAATATAAATAACAAGAATCAGATATGTTTATAGTATTGCTATAAACAATAAATCTCACAAGATAGGAAGTAGAGAACATAAGAAAGTAGGAAACTCATACAAGATTCACAGAAGAGAAGGTTTTGAGGTAGCCTATTAAAGGATACAAAGTAGAAAGAGGGCAGTATTCAGGAACAAAAACTAAAATTAAAATACAAAGATGGGAAATGAAAATATTTTCCAGAAATATAGATTCCTTTAAGATGATGATAATAGATCTTTAGCAACTTCACTAAGGTCAGATAGGTGTGTACAAGGGGTTAAATAGTAAAAATGTTTTTATTCGTAGCCAAGAGACTTGAATTATAATTCCAATTCTGCCATAGCCAGGATCTATGATTTTAGACAAGTTTTTATTCTCCGCTGCCCTCATTTAGCATGTGTGTTAGGTGTTAAGGTATGTGTAGACTGGTGATCAATGAAGCTTTATGTGATGAAACATTATGTAATAAGGTAAATCTGTGATATAGTCTTATGAGTACCCCTTAAAGTTTTGAAGGAAAGATGATTTTGTGAAGTTAGGAAAATTAATAAAAGTTCATCATACAATGGGCAAGGGGGCAAATGTAAAAGTGGAGAAATTAGTTGAAGGACCTTTATAATTATGATGTGGACTAATGTGATGAGTATGAAACAAACACAGAATAGGATGTGACAGACTTTAAAAAGAAAGATATTTACAGAATTTTGTGATCAGAAATAAAAAGAGGTATAAAAATCATGATAATATACAGTTTTTAACTGAATATAGCAAGAATGATAATGCATCACTCAAAATAAAGAAATTGGAACAGGAGTAAGATCTGGAATTGGCAAATGTTTTCCATGGAAGACCACATAGTAAATAATTTTGTGGTCATAGTAAAATAATAGTAATGTCTAAGTTCTAAAAAAACTTTATTTATAAAAGCAGGCGTCCTGCTAGATCTGGCCCATGGACAGCAGTTGCGACCTCTAAGCTAGAGGAATTGACATTTGAAAAGTTGATTTTAGAAAGATCACAAACTTAGATGCCTGCATGTCTACCAGTAAATACAAGTGTGTGAATAAGTTTAATATAAGTAATAGAGAGTGGCAAGGTCTGCAGTAAAATGAAGAGTATGTATTATATAAACGAGACAAGTTTAAAACATTAAAAGTTGTATCAGCTAATTAAAACAGATGTGAGAAGAGGACATTTAGATATATTCCAAAGTGAGTATAATACAAGTGGATATTATGGAGTTATCTATACAATTTTGATGACTGATTCTATGAGGTTGAGTTGTCAAGGAAGAAATTAAAGGGAAAAAGAACCAATTTCAGTATCAAGTCTTGGTAAATGCCTACTTTAAAAAACAAGAGACTGTGAAAGGCACAATAGATGTGATCCAAGAAACAAGTAGATAATACAGGAGGAAAAATATTATCTTAGCTGCTAAAACAAAAGAGTTGGAAGAAGGAGCAGTCAGGTCAATAGGATGCCATGCTGCTCATCTATCACAGAGAACAAAAACTGATAGGAGACGAACTAGTTTGGTGTTTGAGGGCTGTTAATGTCCTTGGAGAAGGCTGTTTCAGTGTCAAAGTGTGAACATAAACTTTAAAATTATGTTGTGGGGTTAAGAAATGAATGGGTGGGAAAGAAATGACAGCAGCACCATACTGTAAACAGAGGTTGGATGTAGCAACAGTCAGGCCTGAATTCAACTCTACTCTAATACTTCCTGGCTACTTAGGTAATGTTGTTACAGTTACTGAAATCTCTGACATTTAGTTAGGTCATTTGTAAAATGAGGAAATTAATATCTGTCTTTAGGATTGGGATAAAAATGGAAATGAGACTGATTTATGCACATAGTGGTGTGGTACCTGGTATGCATTAGCCTCTCAAGCATTTGTCTTCCTCTCTCCTCACCTCTCAAACCTCCTAGGATGTAGGTTTTAGTTTTATGAAATATAGTGGTAAACACTTTGTTATATACCAGTCTTAATCAATTGCAAATTCTTGTCCACGTGACAAATTAAAGGATCAAGTTGAAGCCATGAAATAGTCCATTTCCTCATGTGAAAGAATGTACCAGCAAGAACCAGAGCTTACTTATATGTCTGCTCAACCACTTTTCATTCAATGCAGTGCTGATTTTTTTTTTTCTCACTGTAGATGCTGTTATGCTAAAGTTAAAGAAAGATGAAAAGTTTTTAAATGTTAAACAATTTTTTTGCTGTTGTGTGAAGAAAAAAAGCACTTTTATTTCAAAGTTAGTAACAGATAAGAATTCTACCCTACGATTAAATCAATGAAACATAAGATATTTATGAACTTTTCCCCCTAATTGCTTAGCACTTAAATTAAAAATTTAAAGTCTTGGAAAATTAATGGTTAAAACTATTTCAATTAGTCTAGTATCATTTTACTCTGCACACAAAATTTTTAGAGTTTTTTATAAGTATATATTCAATCTCATATTTAAGATACTTTGTAATGAAATAAATGAATTTAGTAGACTCTTTGGTAGGCTTTTGATATTAGCCTAATTTGAATAACATTTCACAATGATTTTGCTTAATACTTTATAGCTATCAACCACAAACTTTTAAGATGAACTATATAATATTTATACTTCAGATGAGATTGATCCTATGAAGATTAATTATTTAACACAAAAGCTCTCAACCTTTTTTTATCTACTCTTGTCTTCATTTCTCTTTGCATGGGAGAAGTATCCACTTCTCCAGAAAGTCTTATAAAGCCTGAAAACTACTGTGGAACTCTGGTTTGCAACCCTGGCCTCATTTGAGGCAGATTCAGATCCAAGAATAATTGTCTATGGTTCCTAGAGTGAGAGACAGTGATGGTATGGATATATGAATAAACCAAACAGTGTTAAGAGTCATGGCTATAGAACTAAGGCCCAAGGTGGGCAACTAGCAGTACAAATAAAAATTTCCCAAGTTATGGCACAAAATATATTTCAGTATTTCCTCCTATACATGAGAAGACTAATCTGACAGATGGACACCATAAGAGAAATCTAAAGCATAAAACTTCTAGGAGACTTTAGTACCTTTGCAACGGGAAGTGGAGAGAATGACCGTTCTGAAAAAGTCTAATGTAAAGAGAAGACATATGTAATGGAAGTATGGTTGTTATTTTGGCAGGAAAGAGACTCAACGCATTCTTTTACTCATTGTCATATACGCTGTAGAGATGAAATGCTAGGCATGAGGAAGACAATGAACAAGACACAACCATTCTTCTCTAGGATCCTTTCTCCAGACACAACGATGTGGTTTGAAGCAGTGAGTGGCTAGGGAGATGAGCAACAATCTAGTCCCCAAGGAGAAGCCCTTTGCCAGCTAAACCCAGGTCAGCTGCAATCCAGGGCAGAATTTCATTCTCAGAAGGGAATAATAATACAAAACAGGAAACCAAGACAAACACTCAGCTCCAGACTAAACAAAAATAGTGGAATAGAGGGGCGAGGTTATAACTTGATGAACAAGGTGTGTACAGGGCCTCTGCACAGACTCCTCAAAGGGAAGTCATGAGCAGAGACTAACTTTAGACCCCACTCTTTGTGGAATGGTCCTGCAAGCTGAAGAGCATCTGTAGCTGGGTGGGACTTAGCCAAGATGAACTGACATTTAGCCTTTATACATATGGTGTCTCCAAAATCATCCATTTTTAGTGTGTATTTTGAAAAATTAACTTTATTTTTGAAATGTTCATATTTCTCTTTGTCCAAAAGTTAAATTACCATGAATGTTACAAGAGAAGTCAAAGTTGATTGTGTCTTCCAACAAAGCAAGAATAATGATTTTGTTTTTGGTATATTCCCTTCTCTGAATAAATATCCTCAGTATTATCTTCTCAAATATTAAAGAGGAAGTAAACTCTATCTGAAGTTAGTACACTTAAAATTAGGATTTGGCCATGTCTATATGGTACTTAAATATATAATTAGTGGATCTAATATCCAGGAGATTTAAAGTGAAATCTTTCAAACTATTTCCTGATAGGTGGCAAAATAGTTCACAAATTAGAAATTTTAGGTTGAGCATCACAATAATACCACTTTCTGAGTACTTTCAAGATTTGTCTAATTTTTATGATTTTATAGTATAAATTACTAAAGCAATTCATATTTTGAGGCTATATAAAGATCATTACCTGCAGGTGTTGCTGGCAGCAATTATGACTTTAGTTCTCATACACCCTTAGTACCAGACTCTCTTCTGGGAATGTCAACAGTTGCTAAAAAATTACTTGATTTTTATTTTACGTAAAATGAATTGACTTAATATTTTTACCTATCAAGGCTTTGTGTTGTGCCCTGCCAGAAAAAAACCACCAGTATGGCCATAGGCTATCCTGAAAGGTGGATCTGCAAGGTATCTGTCATCAGGAAAATATCTGTTCTGCCATCATTACTGAAATATTTGGAATACTTAGATAGAGGGAATTTTTGAAGTACATGTTGAATCAGCAGCGAATCAGGACTGGGTGTTTATGCATTCAACAAATATTTATTGAGAACCTGCTCCTTGCCATGTACAGTATAGACTGGGATACAGAGAAGCCCAAGTCAAAGGTTCTAACTGTAAGAAATTCCTATTGTATGAGAAAGACAAAGCAAGCAAGAAATCATAAAAGAGTACTTTTCCTGTTCCAGAGCTATAGCTGTATTAGGTGGCCAGCAGCGACCAAATAGCTCATTTAGGAGAGTTAAAACTGAGAAACAATCATAGAAATTAATGCTAATACTACTAGCTCTTTTCTCTAAATATTTTTACAATCATTACATTTCATTTATTCATTCATTCAATCGAAATGCCTGTTGAATACCTAATGTGAGACATTTTGCCAGGTTCTATGACCACAAAAATGAACATGACAAAATGTCTGCCTTGGAGGAATGAGGCATGCAAACAAACATTACTGAATGTGCTAAAATACATATACATTACTACAGGAGTTAAAAGGAAGGGGTGCTAAATTTTGTTTCCTTGATGTAGGGAAGGCTTCCATGGAGAGAAAATATTTCAGTGGAGTTGAGCAGAAGTTCATTAAGCAATAAAAAATTGAAGGAAGCTCTCCGAGGCACGGGAACGGCTAGAATAAAGGCAAAAATGTTCTGGAAATAGCAAGTAATGTGGCTGAGTAAAGAAATTTTGAAAACAGACTGAATATGGCCCCATGGAGGTAGGGAATAAAGATAGGTTGTATGACACTCAAAGATAGTCTGCAGTAGGTAGTAAAAGGCTCTGTAGACTTTATGGTATTAAAAAAAAAAAGCACGTTTCATTTGATAGAATCATTCAATTATCTATGTAATAAGTACTGGCAATCCTTTCTCTGTATATTCTTACATTTATCCTCATAATTTCAAATGGGGAGAAAATCATCATGTACATAACCTTTGAAGATAATTATTTATGACTACATTATAATCTACACAGAATAGTTATTAGCAGTCACTCTTCTCAGCCATAGAAGATCATTAACAAATCTGTCGTAAAGGGGATTTATACAGGATTTTATTCAGAATTTTATTTTAATGATGAAGAATACAGTATAAATTATATTTTAGGATGATGAAATGTGCCATAGCAAACCTAAGTGTCATATATCATAAAGAGGACTTTATTAAACATCATATTTCATTTGGCTGACAGAAAACTATAAACATTTCAGGCACAGTCTCAGCCTGGCTACATAAATTTGGTTTCAATTTTATTGCCATTTTGTTAATTAAATATAAAAAATAAGTGTACTGCAATAAAACTATAAGTATTTCACATGTCTTTGGCCTTAAAGAAAACAGGATGAAATTAATGATAATCATGTATTGAACACAATGGGGAAAAATGAGAGCAAAAACCTATAAAATAATCTAATGGATGTTCTCTACCTTTCTTCACTTCAAATTTAATTATCTTGGGAATCTATGTTGAGATGAGTCATAGACCATTCTCTATGAGACAGGATTGATTGATTTATGATTGATTGATTGATTTTCTTTTATGTTATTGGGTATGGTGAACTGAATCTAATACTTTGATTCATTTCATGACAACATGCAGAAGGAAAAAAATGGGTCAAATAACAGAGCAGTGCCCTATGAGATGCATGAAATTGCAACTGAAGAGACACTCCAAAATGGCAATATAGCCAGCCAATTCCATTTAGCAAGCATTTATTTGTCTCCAACTCTGTGCCAAACATTGTGCTGGTAAATTGCCTCATCACAACCTCATTATATTTGTGCTCAGGCTTTCAAAATCATTTCTATTTTTTCCCCAACACATTCTATACAGAATGACTAATATTAAAGAAGTGACCAATATAGTTGACCAATATAAAATGTGACCTGAAAGAGCCCCAGCCCAACCAGATTTCTGAATTTACAGGGAATTTGATATATCCATATCAGAATGCCAGGATGTCAAGGCAAGCAGTATTTTCCTAGCTGAACTACCAAAGTGAGATAGCTTCAGAAATGGCATCCCTGCTCCCATGAGCATAACACAGATCTTCAGTTAAGTATTTTATGTTTATCAATAAAATCACATTAAGGTCTGAGGAGGTGAAACAAAACAAACAAAATAAAAACTGGCAGACATTTGGGTCAATGACCCAATGACTTCAAATGAGCATTACAGCCAAAACTTCCTAATGATTAGTACAATATGAGATTGAAAGTGATGCTTTTTATAAATTAGATTTTGACTTAAAGAAAACAGAAATATATGTAAATGTAAAAAAGTTCATTTGATACAGGCTAAGGCTTGATTTTCTCTAGCTGAGTCGATTCTAGCAATGGGTAAATCAGTGCTAAGCTTATCTAACTGTTGCAGAAGCAATAAGATCAGCTCATCAGCTGGACTAGAATTCTTCTTTATAAGGTGGAGAAAATTATGCCTACTAAGAATTCCATTCCAGTTCAATTTACTCTCAGCTATATAGAGCATCTGAAGTGGGAACAATATAAAAGTATCAGGAGAACTTTAAGAATAAAAGAGGAGAATTGGGTGTGCTTGGGTGGGTGCACTGAAGTGTTCAGCACTAAGTAGAATGCTTTTGCAGTGTTTTTTTTTTTTAATAGCAAGCAAACAAATAACACTCTCTTTTTTTTGTATTTCAATTTGTGTATCATCTATTTTCTCAACACTTTTTCCCACCACAAAAAATAAAGTAAAAAGTTTTATTTTTGGAAGACTTATATATGAGAATAAGACTCAGAAATAACTTTATTTTTTTCTCAATTGCATTATTCTGTATCCTGACAGCAAATATCAATGAGTGCCTAGCAATGGGCTGACTCCTATCTATACTCTCATAATAATCAGTACTTATAAAGATCTATTAATAATAAAACTCTGATTAGTATAAAAAAATTCTAAAAATTTGTTTAGAAATTATAATTATAAATTAAATTAATGATTTATATTAAGGACAGGGTAATTCCCCATGAATAAAAAAAGACATTTTATATATATATATATATATATATATATATATATATATATATATATAAAGTATTTTCCAGTATAAATTTTATTTGTTGTGGAAATTGGATAATAAGTCTTTCTATTCGAAACATTGCCAGCAATTTATTTTTTACTACATAGTTCTCTATATTTTACAGTCATTCTGCCTGAGACATTAGACTTTACATAAATACTTGTAATTTATTTTTTTTCTGTCTTACCAAAGGAAGATCAAAAGATTTTACGATTTATGTTAACTTGGCAAAAAGCTAGTCAAATGTCTACCCGCAATGGTGAGCAATAAAGCTTTCTTCTTATCTTGTTCACTACATGCTTAGAATGGTAGAATTCTAAAGCTCAAAATACTTATCAGAATGTATTTTCTGAGCAGGATTTATTATTAGTGAAAATTATTCTGTCTTTGTTCACCTTACAATTTATTTTATTAGTAAGAAGAATATAGCCAGGGAATAGAACACATGCTTCTTATTCAAAGACCCACACTGTTATCCCTTATCCATATCTGTATTTGTATCTATAATCAAGTTAGGGCAGACCTCCTTCATGATTGTGATATAAGCACTAATTACCTTGATACATCCACTCTCAAAATCAATCTGCCCCAATTGAAAGTGATTTTTTTTTTCTAAGTTTTCAATGACACTGGGTAAATTTTATCCTCATTTCTGTTGTGTTTTAAGCACAACCTGGCTGGTGAATGCTTCCTCTTTGAATGGGCTAGTGCTTTTGTTCTTTTTATCATCTACACATAGGCAGCAAGGGATCTCTTTGCTGAAGTACGTTCTTTGGGGCTGAGGTTTTCGTTGTGATAACCTAACCATTCAAGGCTTTGCCCTTTAGATAGCCCCTTCAGACTGTTTAATGAAGCAAAGAGCTGGAAAAGGACTTTGTTCTCTCAACGCCTTTTTCACCATTTGAAACCACATTGTTTTACAACACACTGATAGAGCATTTTTATAAGATTCATCTAAAGTAAGTGCATTGAAAGAAATTCACACAATGCTTGGGAGAACAAGATAATCAAAGATGCAAGAGGAAATTTTCCATTATTGAATTTCAAAAGCAAACCTTATGATTGGATGTTATAAAGCAACCTTGCCAATTTCCAAAAGTACCAGAATCTAATATTCACATAAAAATGCCTTAATGGATTTAACAAAATGCTTCACTTTCAAATTAAGGAAGTGAATAGGCAAAATGTGGTCCAATTATGGGCAAAGGATTTGCTTTCAGACACATAAAATAAAATTTGAGTTCAGCTGGGTTGTTCTGTGGGTTCTGAAGGGCACATTGGAAAAATCCATGATCCCTCATGAGGAAAAACTCTTGACAAGTACAAAGTGCAATTATTATCTTGACAGTTTGAGATACTCTTAACTGCAATCATTTAAAAGAATGCTTTCACAACCAAAATATTACAAAATTAAACTTTTAGAGAATTGAAAGGCATTTATAAAGTATTTGGAACAAAGAACAATTTAAGCGAGCTATCAGAAGCTCTACATTCTAATAAGAATAAAGTTGATAAAGATTGTGTGTGGAAAGTAGGAACAGAATACTACATTTCACTATTCTTAAAGCATCCTTTCTATTTCCCAGGAACAGATATCTCAAAGAATGGAGGCTGTGATTTGTCTTCTCCAGGGACAATGGGACTTTTCCTCTTACCTACTTGTGGATATCTACACGTGAAGGGCCTTAACAGATGAGAGAGAGGATAACTTCTTTTACAGCAGATCTAACACTGTTTAGAAGCTGAAGAATTTTTTTAGGAATTAGTTGCCAGTAGTAATTAACATATCTTATCAAATTATACACAATTTTATTGCTTGATATGACCAAATTGACAAAGAAAGATAAGAACACTTTATTGGGCTTAAATAAACCTGGATTTATATCCCAGTTCTTACTGTATTTAGTTGTGTGCTCTGAGTGAAATTATCGAACCTTATCAGGCTGTTTTTCAGCTGTCATATAGAAGATATTGGACAAGATGATCACTGAAGTCACTTCTAAAGACTCTCTGTTTAAAAGTTAATATATCTAAGAGTTTGCTATAATTTTTTTGGTGGGGGGCATTCTTTTCAATTTATAAAACCCTGTGGACAAGATTCTCATAACAATGAGAAAGTGTAAATGGTAGAAAGAGGTATATAATAATAAACTTTCAGGAAATCATGACTATGTTAGTATTTGTAAAGTTGCAACCTGAATATAAAAATATTGGGTATAAAAACTAGAAAACAAAAATATAAAGCAAAAAATGTGATCACTATGTTTCTAGTGCTGTACAGACAAGAGGATAACTTCCTGTGCCAGGCTTTGACCTGGGGCTGGCATAAAACAATAAACCTGACCTAACCTCCATGCTCAGTCCAATTAGAAAACCATACAAATAAATTCAGTGTGATCAATGTTGTGACGAAAGTTTTTTCCTAATATTTTTGTATGTGTTTTCATGACCACAAAACACAGCTTTATATTTTCTGAGCTTAAAATTCATAGTATGAGTAACAGTGATACAGTGTCAAAAGCTTTAGTAACAGCTTTCTGTTCAAAATCTTAACTTTTTATGTGCCTCACTGACTCTCACTTTTAGGTCTATGTCTGGAACTTTCCTCCCTTGGCCTCAAAGTCTCCATCATGCCATTCATCTAGCCAAACCCCACACATCCTTCAAGGTGACGTATAGGTGAGTTCTCATTGCAGCTGGCCATGGCTTCAGTATAGCACATCTATTGCCATCATTCTCAAAATGTGGATCCTTGGGCAGTAAAGTCACCTGAGAATTGTCAGAATGCAAATTCTCTGGCCTCACCTCAGATCTACTGCATCAACGGCTCTAAGAGAGGAACCCAGCTACCCAGAAGACTAATCCCTCCAGGTAAATCAAATTCTGCTAACTCTTGAGAACTATTTCTCTATTGTAATTACTTTTTTAATTGTCTGCCCCTATAGTCTGTAAACTCTATATGTGCAGGAACCACACCTCTGATCAACCTACCATTCTCAGCGACTGGTGCATATTGATTGATCAATTAATTTTTAAATGAACAAAAAAACTGAATAAAATGGTTTCCTAAAAGACATTTCTTTCTCCACTAAATTTCTTTTTAACCATCCATTTAAGATACTCTAAAATACCATGTAATTAGATTTAAATAAAGAATCCATCATACTATAATGATAGCTTACTCTTCCTTAAAACTCTCATCAGGTTCTTCCTTTCTTAACAATTCCCAGAGACTTCTACTACTGATGTAGTTAGATCAGTGGTTCTCTCACACTTGAGGTGTCTTCATTTCCTCAAAGGACACATGTCAATGTCTGGCCACATTTTTAGTTTTGACAGTTTGGTCAGAGAGTGCTTCTTACATCTAGTCTATAGAGGCCAGGGATGCCTCTAAAGAATTATGTGGTCCAAAATTTCAATATTGTTGAGGCTGAGAAACCCTGGTCTATTTAAGTCATTCTAAAATACTCCATGGGATTCAAAACCCCTCATCAAATAGGTAACTTCCACATACCACCAAAGTTTTTCAAAAATTGTTCCTAATTTTCTCATCACACATTATCTGTTGCCAACTAATTTTAGTAATCTATAGAATCTGAATTAAACATGATGCAATTTATTAATTCATTTATTTTCATGATGCAATTTGTTAGACTTAAAATCTTTCTTCTCAATATTCACTAAGACTCAGGTCCAGGCTATAGCTCCAGGTCTTTATAATGTCAACCTATCTAAACCAGAGACACTGGACTTCCAGATCTAATAGAATTTCTTCTAAGAAATGATTTTTTAAAAATTTTTTATAGTAAAGGACATAATGAAAGATCAGCTGTTCTCAAGGTTAGGACATCAATAATTCTTTTCTCTTCTTGGAATGACTCATTGTGGGGAGATAAACAAGAATATAGGCAGTTCTTCTCTTTAAATGTTGAATTTCCCGATTGTAAAGTGAGAGACTTGAATAAGATTAGGAATGGTTTGTACTTGGAAGATATTTCAAGAAGTGCCTTTTGCACACATGTATGATACAATGAATTAACAGGGCACTTTCTAGACAGAGCTTCAGAATTTCTTAACATAAAAGCATCAGCTATGGGTGGGTGTCTATTATCACTTGTTTGAAAATGGCCTGAGAATTAAAATCTGTTTGTCATTCTCCGAAATAATCCCTCAAGTTCATACTGGTTCTTAAATGCCACAACTCCATGATCTTTGAGCAGTGAGTTTACCTTAACCTGATGCACTACCTACCTCATACTGTGTTAACTCCAAAAGAAGCATCAGGAGCGCACAGTTGGTGGATTGTAAACAGAGGCTTCCTGAAATGAAACAAAACAACTATTCTTGCCATAGTAGTAGAAGCGACATATTCACCCATTAATTCTGTAGATCTGTAGGGGACAAACTGCTCAAGGTTGCTTCTTACCATCACCTACCCCATAAAGGGAACAGCGCAGTGCATCATGGTGGCCATGATGCCAAAGAGTTCCTTCAGGAGACTTGTCCAAAGGCTCTATGACTAGAGAGCCAACCATGTCACACTTCATGGTATTACCTTCCAAGATTTCCATTTTTCTCAGCCCTCCATGAAATGCAGCAATAGAGAAGACCTGGCTGTCTTTGCAATGACAGGTTTCTAGGAAATGTGGCAAAACCACAAGTCCTACCCCACGGTTACACAAATGATATTCAAATTCCAAATGCATAGGCACTTCCAACTTTATTCTTAATCCAGAGTTCCAGAAGTTAGATGTGCAGATATGTAATTAGTTGTTGGTGATAATGGCTTCAGGGCAAAAATTTAAATACTGATGTAGTTAGGACAAAGAGGCAGCTATTTCAGGACTTCACTGGTTGTAAAGAATTCGGTGGAGTCACCACGTGGAGGGTTAGGTTCTTAGATTACATGTCTAGAAGGCTGATTTTTGTCAATATACTTAGAAGTGTATAGGTTTGAAAGATTAATTTACACTAATAAAATTTATAAGAGATGGACGTGTAAATCAGCATTTCAAGTTATAATACCAAAGGAAAAAAATATGTTTTACAGAGATCAAAATTCTTGAACTTACTATGCAGAATTTAAAGTTTTACTATGCAGTTTTCAGGGAACTTAAGAATAGATGGGAATCAGAGCAAGAGTTCAATAATGTTAATAAATATTTTTTTCAGATAATATACAAACCTAGTGTGCTCTCCAGGTTTTGAAATTCTGGTGATTGAATATGCAAATATGATACATGTATAATTTCTCTCCTTTAGAAGTTCAATGCATACTATAATTTTTTATTTTCTGACAGATTTATTCTTTAGTTGATACTGACCTTTTTTCATATAGTCAATACTCTAATTACATCACAGAAAATCCACAATTAATTATTACAGCCCTAGATTTCCTTTTCTGATTTTCTCTAAAACATGTCGGATATCACTTAGTATAAGTTTACTTTCACTATATTACTTAATAAGGATTTAATTTAGCTGCATTTTCTAGGATAGTATTGTTAAAGATCAATATTCATTGAACTCAAATTGGATACGACCATTATTTCAGCTGATTCACTCTTTGTATAACACATAGCTCAGGAGTAAGCTCTAGACAACTTAATAGACCATTGTTAACACATTCAAATATAAAGTAAAACTGCAGACAATAATCTATTTTTTTTTTTACCAAGCACTAGATATCAAATCTTACTAATTTTTCTCATAGAATTAACTAGTTTGCTACATTTTCTGAATCACATGGACATGCATTTTTTCTCAAAAATTCTTTCCTGATGCTTACACATTAAATACACATTTTAAAGACTTTTTTATGAATTTGATTTTTTTAAAATTATTGAGCATTTCCTCATACCTCATGATAAGCATGGAGAGTAAATTTCTGGGAAGTTGAGGCTCAGTCATTAACAGTCATAGAATATCTCATTGCATCATACTCTTTGAATCCAAGAGTTCTCATTTTCCTCTTGCATGCATTCTTTGTTCCTTTTTTTTCTCTTCTCCACAGCCATATATTTTAAATGCAATCTTCCAAAAGATAGAAAATTACAAAGGTAATCCAGAGAAATCACCACAAAGCCATTATTCGGTGCCCTTTACATTCAGTCTCCTGCCAAAAGTCTTCAAGTCTCAGAAGGAAAAACAGCAGGTGAAGAAGGGGGAGATTGATAAAGAGATGTATCTACCTAGTTCCATTGTTTCTGGTTCACAGCTGCTGCCATTCAGTGACTGAGGCTATTTCAGCGTATTTTCTCAACTTCATTAGAACTCTCCCACACATCCCTAAATGAGCTGGCTTTCAAATGAACAAATATTGTGTAGGCATCCTAGATGCAGAAAGCTAAGTCTATATGGTGAAGCTGCAGGTAAATAATACTGAGAAGTCCAACGCACTTTGATTAACATTTCCTTATAATAGGCCCATTTCAGGGAAACTAGAATTTTACCTGCATGCAAAAACTTGTGTTATACTATTGAGGATAAGTGAGGGAGTACTACCGATAGTTTAGCACAAACCTCTATTTGAAAGACACAGAAATCATAAATCTATTGAATGTGAATGAATTGTATTAATGTCACCAAGTAGTGAGTTTTGCATTGAATGTGGCAGCATAATGGGTTATTCTTATTTAAAGTGTCTTAGACCTTTCATTTGAAAGCAGGCAAGAGTACCTAAAAGGACCTGTTACAGTCTGTGACTTTCTGAAAGTTATTTCTGGTGGTGATACTTTCAGATATATAAAACCTTCACTGATTCTAAGAACTTGGACATTATACTTTCCTAAGGATTACTCACCCACTACAGCAAAATGTGTGATTTAGCATCTTCTTATACCAGGATTTCATCCTCCTCCTTCTTTGACGACATACTTTTATACTTAAATCTTTCTGTAATTCAAAAAATGTACAATGAATGACTTAAAACTTAACCATAATAAATTAAAAAAATGTATTTGTACTATTCTAATATAAATTGTATCTGTGGGAAGAAATATTAAATATCTAGGAATATTGTTTATAAGTGAAATAAAAGTGACATTCAATACTAGACACTTAAAAATTGCTTCTTTTAATATTCATTAATACATTTGATTATCACTATATTGCACTTTCATGTCATTTTCCTTAGCAGAAAATAAATTATTTAGTAAATTTGATTGACATTGGAACTGACTGGGATATCATGTCAATAAATTTTGAAAAATCAGCTAACAGCAGAGTACTGAAAAATGCAACATTACTTCATCATTGTAGAAATAAAATACATTTTTAATTTTTCATGATGTTTAACCATTCTTTTCTGAACTCAGTGAATCTAAAATATACAGTTTGGCAAAAGTAATTAAAGTGTGGACATTTTGAGTTATTTTGATATGTGAAATGAGAGCTTGTCTACCTTACCATTCTTCATTCATCACATTTTTTTATTTTTAATTTAAAATGACCTTAAAATTATTGAGATACAGTCACCTTGAACACCAGTTCTGAAACTTCGATAAGCAGCCCTTCTTTATTTCAGTGAGATTTCCTTGATAGGTAAAATAAGATCACAGGCTCATTCATTTTCACTGGAAAGTGAGGGCATTGAGAGAGATCTGAGCTTTGCACAAAACAGCATGTCCTCAAAAACAATTCTTTTATAAATTCTATAGATATAATGAAGCAATTGCCCCACTGCTGATTCCAGAAACATTTCAAGAAACAGGCTGAAAATCTATATTGTTCTTGAAATAATACATGTCATCTTTCCTCACGAGAACCTTGATTAGAAGTGGTGCATCAGGTACTCTCATAACATGTCCCTGGGACATTTGCAATATCTTCTTCCAAGCTGACAGTCTGAAAAGGTATTGCAATAACAATAACACTACTCAAACCCTTTTGGTCTCCAAATTATTGAGGCAATGTCAATTTTGTGCAAAAAGCATTACTAGATGGTACAAGGATGTAGAACATGCTTTATAAGCTGCATAGATATGAATCTTAATTTCCAAATAAAAGAGAGCTTGTATATTAAAGAACTGAATTCACCTTCTCCTACAGCAGTAGTTTTCAAATTGTGGCATCCAGACCAGTGACAGCAGCAGCACCTGGGAACTTGTTAGAAATGTAAATTCTTGAGCTCACCCCAGATCTACTGAGTCAGAACTCTTTCAGTGGAGCCCAGCAATCTGCATTTTAATAAGCCTTGAGGAGAGTTTGATTCACACTAACGTTTGATGCACACATAGTTCCACAGCAGCACTTCTCAAAGTATGGCTCCAGGCCCCTTGATATCACTGAGACTTTTTCAGGATCAAGGTCAACTATTCTTATAATGATACTAAGATGTTATTTGCCTTTTGTATTGTGTTAACATTTGCCCTCTTGATATAAAAGCAAAGATGAATAACATTGCTGATTGCTTACAAGAGAGTGGCACCAAACTGTATTAGTAGTCAATATATTTTTTACTAGCACAGGCATGCAATTTTTTAAAATGATCATTTTACTTCAATGTTTTTGATTACACAGTAAAAAAGTTTTATTAAAACTTCACCCTTAAGTACATCCTTTTTATTATTCTGTGTGATGAAACAAGAAGTATGCATGAAGTACTTTTGCTGCAAATCAAAATAGGATGGTTGAAGGAAAAATACTAATAATATTGAGTTGTGAGCAAAACTAGTAGCTTTCTTTTTTTTTAACAGAACAATGTTTTTACTTGAAAGAACAACTAACTGATAGTCAAACTATGACTATTTAGACGTAGTATCTGGCAGAGATTTTCTGCAAAATAAATAAAGTGAGTTAATTATAACACAAATGCACATACAAACTTGACCAATATTTGTTGCTAAATGTTGAGTTTAAAGCAAAAATTAGAACTTTGGGCACCTGATGTCTGTCATTGTGAGCTTAACAGTTCTCTAATATTTAAAAAGTTTTCTGATCTGATCAATGATGATAATAACAAATGTGATTTTTAAAATATATCATATGAATGTGTTAACTGCACAATTTATTAAATTATGCACTAATAAAATATCCAACTCAAGTGCAAGCCGGAACAACGTCTTTAAAATAACGGTGCACAGAAGTGCAATGATATGATTTCAGGTACTATGTTTCACCTGACCTTTCCAAAACAACATTTGTTGAGTTTTGCTGAAGTGTCAGAGAATATCTGTAAGGGCTATTATAGTACTCTTCTCTTCTTAAACCTCGTATCTGTGTGAGATAGATTTTTCCCCCTATACTTAAGCCAAGACAATAGATCATGACAGATTAAATACAAAAGCAGATATGAGAATCCAGCTGTCTTTTATTAAGCCAGACATTAAAGAGATTTGCAAAATGTCTTTAATGTCACGCTTCTCACATTTTTATGTGTTGGAAAATATGGTTGTTTTCATCCATAGATGTTGTTTATCTTTACATTTAATGGTTACATTATTGTTACTCTTTAAAGAATTAATAAGTGAGTATATTAACAATTTTTCAATTTAAAGTCTAATATAAATACACATAGTTATAACCCATATAAACAAAAGTATTTGGGCTCCCCTTCTTCAGAGAAGTGCTCCTCCCCCCCGAGTCAGTGCAATATCATTCAATCCTATAATGGAGATATTTTCTACCACACTCCCTGGTTCTCCACATTGAAAAGTCTTGCGGTTTTCAGGACCCAGCCCCCAGATTATCCTCTCTGGGAAAACTACCTCCTGATTTCCCTACCTCCTGATTTGCTCAGAAGCTTTTTAAGGCTTCTGCTGCAGTACATCAGACTCCTATTTTAAGGTGCCACTGTTAATGAAACTTCCTATTCTTGAAGTTACCATTATTTTTTACTAATAGTCTATTTTATCCCAGAAAAGAGCTACGGAATCTGTGGGCCAGGATGGGCAGCTTCACACAGTGTCTTCACACTTTCCTCTTCCTTCTTCCAGTGCCTCAGTTTTCATATTCAGGATCTCAGGTTGGCCTGTGGGACTTCCAGGCATCATATCACACTTTTCCAGGGAGCAGGAGAGGAAAAGGTGATAGATGTTCTCCTGTAAGAGTTGCCTTCTTCTTTGGAAAGAGATGCCTTCCTCAGGGACTTTTGCTTGCCTCTTGCTGGCCAGAACTGGGCCATGTGACTATACAAGGCTATGAGGAAGCCTGAAATTTTAAGGATTTTACCTTCCCAGATATTCAGAAGAGGAAGGTAAAAGGAGAAGGATTGAAACCATTTTCAGAGAGCAGGTCTATAGTCTGAACATGCATCTAGTAGTGCACCAATCGTTCTCTACTACACTTCCACATTGTATCATGTCCCTTCCACAACCAAGAGATGTGTGACTTCATCTTGATCCCTGTGCCTAGCTCAGTGTCTGGCTACACGGTCTGAGTGAGTGTCTACATGAATATCCTATTTTAAAGTTATAACATTATTAATTATTCCACCTTTGGCATTCTCTAGCCTCTTTCTGCTTATTATTTTTTCAGTAGTTAACATCTAATATACTCTAAATATACATATACATATATATATAAGAGAGGCAAGAGTTCATTACCTAAACTCACTATAATACCATCCCAGTGATGTAGGGCTTTTTCTTTCCTCGTTGAGTTACTGCCATATTTTTAGCACCTAGTATAACATCCAACATGCAATAGGAGCTCAATAAGTACTTGTTGAATGAATAAATGACTGTGGTGAATGTTTATGGAAGACAGGCAATGAATGAAGGGGAGAAAGAAGCTAAAGAAACAAGGCAGCTTCATAAAAACCTGTCACTTTTTTCCAAACCAATATTTTATAAGCAATTATTATCTAGAAGTTAGGAAGTGTGAATCTACCTTCAACTTACTGCCAACTCATGAATTAGGTAGCATTTCTTCATATTACTGCCTTTTGAAATACAACATCTCCCTAACTTTCAGAGGTTTTACAACTAAATGAGATTATATGATTTGATATGTATTCTTCAGAATAAATATTGTATAAATTCAAAATGTTATAATTATTTTATTCTGCTTACAGTGCTTTGAATCATGTTATGCAAACAATTCACACTTTGTAATGACTTATCATAAAACAATAAGCTATCTTTTGTAATCTAAAAGACATGTTTTCTCAAAAATCTACATTTCAAAAAAAACATGATATGAATTTTACATTTATTTCTTTGAAAGATGTTATTTGAAATTCTGATATCTGATAGAGACCTTCACACAGGCTTAATTTGCTATTTTTTTATTAAAAAACTTGAGGCTATAATAGCTGCTCTCAGAATGAAGAGTAATTGTGTAATACTTCATGTTTACAACGGAGAATTGCTATTTTGTCATTTAGACATGCAACACTGCTGTGCATCAGAAAAGATTTAATAATCATTTCTTAACTAATATTAATTGTGACTGACAATAAATTGTAGGGTGTGATTGTGGGAAAATTCCAAGTGGTAGTTTTAATTCTACATTCTTTTAAACAACTAAAATACATACGGCTGCTAAATAGAATGAATCTTCTGCAAAATATTTCAAATGCCAATCAAATGTCCTTTCATTAATCATTATAACCAGGTGGCAGACAGATAATCTTACTTATCTCTTCAAGATGGGGAAATAAAAAGGAAAAGACCTTCAAATATGGAGCCAGTTGTAGAATAGTAATGACAGTCACCGGTGCTTACATGTTAACTTTTATTTTAAAAACTCTTTACACAAATTCATTAAAATAATTCTGCCTTTTAAAATCATTAATATTTACTTTCACAAACTTCTAAAGTAGTAATTGTCTCATGCCACTCAAAGATTTGGCCCCAAAATGCTCAAAAAGACTTTGGCCTCAGACTAGGAAACAGAAGCTAACTTGCTTTTAGTTTTATGGTTCTATGAAATCTTAGAAATAAAAATTTTCACTGATATTTTATTCTACTCTTAAGAAGATGGAATGTTTAATTTATCATTTTCCCCATCACTGTTAACATATGGTAAAATGTGAGGCAACATGTTGTCACAATGGGCCCTGAGGGACATTAAGACTTAGTTATGTGTATTGTATCAATCAATAAATAGTGGAGCCAGAAATTGACAACATTTGTTTTTTTTTTAAAGTTTCCATGACTCACCATGGTATAAATATTTATTCATAACTCAGTATCGATAACATTTTTGAGGATAATAAGACCATTTCCTATAGAAGTAAAAGCTGGGAAAGAGATTGGGCAAAAGAAAGAACTCATTTGAAAGGCTGTCCAAGTCTTTACATCAAAGTTAATACACAATTTTGTTACAATACCGGAAAAGGCACCGACCTCACATGAGAAGTGTGCTGTAATCAAATGAAAGGTAAGTGCAAGAAACTACTTGTTTCCATGCATAATTTATTTAACTTAGGGGCTGACATAGACCCTAGAGAAAGCCCTAATGATTTGCCATTTAAAAACAGAAAGGTGGAAGAGGGACATGCTGGTGCTAAGGTTTCCTTCAAGGCTTTAAAAGCTGGAATGAGGCAATCTCCTGTGGGGAATCCTAATATCCGAAAACCTGCAATGCATGTGGGTTCTGATTTTCGACCTTGTCCAGGTTTCACTGAATGCCAAAAGCAGTCCAGTGTGGCTACCGGGTATCCAAGTGGTGTGAGCCAGTCATGGCGTCCTTGAGTTCACCTATAACACAAATAAGAGAGTGAGTCCCACAGCCACTTCTGCCAGGGCCCTGGGCTTTTTGTACCTGAATCCTGGTACAAACAGGAGAATAAACATGCCTCAGTGCAGACGCTCAGAATTTCTACTGTTCATTGTCCAGAGGGTGAAGAAAACTTTTTGAATGTTCCACTGTAATAACCACACTCCAAGAGAGAGGGCCTGTGGCTATATTCTAATGTATCATCTCAGCTGGCATCTCATTTCCAGTACTGGTAAGTATTTAATGCATATGAATGAGACGGGGGCATATGCTATTAAATGTAGGCTTCCTTTAATTAGAATTTTTTATTCTCGAGTCTCTCAGTTTATGAACTCTTGTGATGGATGTAGCTTCTTTTAGATAATTGCTTGGAATGAGTGAATACCCCAATATTTACTTAGCAAGGATGTCAATAAATTATGAATGGAAGCAAATAGTTCCATTGGGCAAGCACTCTAATTAATAAAGCCAGTTTCTGGTGGTTTCGTGTAGGCAACAGCAGTACCAGGGCTCTGTGGCAGTGTAACTGATGCATGGAACAGATGTTAGAAGCATTCCTGGAAAAAGAACAAGGCACAGGGGAGGAGAGCTGGCTGGACTCTGGAAGAACCCCTTTTATTCTCTTTTTTCCCCACCATAAAGACCTGGACCATATCAATACATTTGCATAAAACAGCCTCTCCTCCAAGATCTGATAGTTTAATCTCTAGCATCTGCTGACAAAAGTTTACCAGACTATCTCTCCCGGTAATTCTCTTGGGAGGTAAATATTCTTAAATTACAAACAGGGCCAGTCAATAACTAGTATGCACTTACTGCATATCAATTGACAAAATAACCCAACATCTCTGTACTTGTTGGTAAATAGCAACTGTTCATAAGGGTAGGCCCCACCATTAGATCATGGAACCCCATCATAATCCAGTAACTGAAGAGTTAATGTTTGGCCCCACAATGAGTCTTTAGGTCCAGCCCCAGATATCAGACTGGCTTGTTTTTTATCAGATATTTCTTATACCTCATTGATTGTTAAGTACTTGGAATATGACTTCTGGGTGCCCCACTGCATCCACAAAACTTAAATGTTTGAATTTTACTCACAAGAATACAGACTAAAACGCTATCGGTGGGCTGCAGGAATGCGGTGGCACTTTCCATACACCAGATACGTATCTATTTATAGAATTAGTTCCAGGAAGAAGAGTAGAAAGCAGAACACCATTATGGCCTTAAAATATATTAAGTTTTGGTGCAACAGGAATGTGAAGGATTCTAAGGCTCTCAGAAAGGTCAGTGTTTTTGTTTGTTTGTTTTATTTGCTTGTTTGTTTTTGTTTTTTAATAAGTCATACTAATCAGGTACTAGGTACTTTGATAAGTGCATGATTTATAGCACCTAATCCTCACAACACTTATATGAGTTAAAGTATTAAAATGCCCATTTTATAGATGACTACAATAGTTTTCTCTCTCAAATAGAACATGGGCTCTCATCCCCTTTGTAAGATGGTTCCAAGATTCCTGCCCCTCGTGTATATACCCTTCCTAAAGTGATTCCTTTGAGCATGGGCAAGACCTGTGTATATGATGAAATATCACTCCAATGTTAGTAGATTATGTTTTATAATAAAAGAGAAGGGAGTTGCAGACATTATTAAGATTTCCAATCTGTTAACTTTACATTAATAAAAAGAGATATTATTTTGAATATATCTGGCCTAATCAAGTAAACACTTTAAAAGAGAATACAGATGTGAGAGTCCAAAGAAGTTAGAGAAACTCAAAACAGCAGCTATCAGTCTCCTGCTGGCCTTGAAGAAGGAAACTGCCATAGTGTGGAGAGGGTCATGTGGCAGGGATTGGCAGGAAGCTTCTCGGAGCTGAAGACCACAGTGCCATTTCCACAGAGGACTGAATTCTATCAATCAGTAAACTTGAACAAGGACCTTGAACTGAGCCTCAGATGAGAACACAAGCTCAGCTGACATCTTTATTTTCACTCCAAAGAGAACTAGGGAGGGGATCTAAGTAACCTTGTCCATACGTCAGACCCCTGGAAACTGAGAAAACAAGTGTGTGTTATTTTAAGTGCTAAATTTGTGGTAATTTGTTATCAGGCAGTAGGTAGATAATCTTAGTCCTCTAAACATGTCAGAGGTTATCCATATGAAGGTGATATATAAATACTAAAAGTTCACAGAAAATACATGGGTAATCTTTAAACTGCCAAATAGTAGGTAACTTATGTTAGCCCAATGTTCAATGCACACTAGGTGTTGGTTAGTTAATAGTCTAATGGATACTAACATTTAACCTAAATGTTAACCAGCAGAAACTCAGACTTAAATTCAGTCTGGCAAATATTTAATGTCTACTATATATGAACCAGTAAACTAAATAATGTTGAAGTGTCCATAGCAAAAAAAAAAAAAAAAAAAAAAAAAAAAAAAAAAAAAAAAAAAAAAAAAAAAAAAAAAAAAAAAAAAAAAAAAAAAAAAAAAAAAAGCAATAGAATAATGTGTACCTTATGGAGTGTATCTTGATATATATCTTGAGGAGCAAGGTGAGAGCATCTTCATCATTTCTCACTTGGCATTGAGTTAAACTAACATTTGTTTTGGGCAATCTAAAAGTAGGCCAAAGATAACAGAGGCTTTTCATTTTGATGCAGTGTCATTATAAAGCATCTACTTAGGATGATTCAAATAACTATTTTCTCTTAAGACTGCCTAATGGACATAAATGATATTACCATATATGAGATTGAGAATAATTAATTTTTTTATGTTGTATTGAATCTGGTTTGAGATCTTGAGACATGACATCTCCAGTATCTGTCATTAGGAGGAGCCTCCAGGTGGGGACTGGGGCTGCTGAGCTCTGAAACATGGAGAGAGGATGCCTAGTGTTCAAGGCATCATTGTAAATTCAGTTACTTATTGTTCAACAGGAGCTTTTCCTTAAAGACTGGCAATTCTTCTCTTTCTATAGTGATCATGGATATAGGATTGTTCTGTTGCAGCTTCAATATGTTGCAGCTTTTGGAGTTTTATCTGCTAGAATTCATGTGGTATCCATTACAGTCTCACCTAAAACAACTGAATAATGCATAAGAACCACATTCTTCCAATAGATTAGAGGTAGATAGAGGTTAGCAATGTCTCCTCAACCTCGCTACCAAACAGATATCTTTGGGGACTGGAAGTGGAGAACTATAAGTAATTACACCTGGACACAGACATAAACCAAGACTGCAGGCAAATCAGGTCTTATAGTTGCCTTTATAATGAGGGTAATTGATTTCAGCAAAACTCAGCCATTCTTGCAAGCTTTGATGGCAAACAAAACAGACAATAACCTATTACATGAGCTGTGAAATCTCAATTCTGCTTTTGGTGCTCTGAAAAATTATGCACTAAAGTTTCATCTGGGGCAAATGCAGCAGTGTTGTGGTAACAGGCTTTATGTGACCAACAGGAATTAGATTGGAGCAGGCTTCACATGACCAACTGTTGGGGTCAAATGGCTGGACTTTCTGACCTACAACAGAGCAGGGGACAGTTCTGAGTTTTTGCCTGGGATGTCATGTTTGGGTTAGAGGTTGGAGGTTCTGCTAGATTCCTAGAGCCTGTTCATGAAGACCAGGACTACCTTAAATATACTAGAGCCAACTCATGGGTCTTGAATATCAGTGTTACGAATTGAATTATGTCCACCCCCCAGACCCCAAAAATATGTTAAAGTCCTAACCCCTAGTACCTCAGAATGTGACTTTATTTGGAGACAGGGGTTTAAATGAAGGAGTCAAGTTAAAATTAGGTCATTAGGGTGGGTCCTGACCCAATGTGATTGGTGTTCTCATAAAAAAGAGGAAATGTGGAAATAGACATGCTCACAAGGAGAATACTATGTGAAAATAAAGCAGAGATTAGGGTAGTGCTTTTACAAACCAAGAAATACCCAAAGATTGCCAACAAAATCCCAGAAGGAAGAGAAAAGAACAGATTCTACCCATTGTCTTAAGAACCATGGTCCCATTGATACTTTTAATTTCTAGACTATGGGGCACCCGCAGTCTGTTTTAAGATACCCACTGTTGTTTTAAGGCATCCAGTTTATGGCACTTTCAGAGACTGGTAAATAGGTTATTCAGGGTCATTCAAATGACCAATTGGGCATTTCTGAATTTCCGGGGATTGAGTAGTTGGAAAAGCATACTCAATATTACAATTGGTTTCTTTGGTTGTATTTATAAACATATGAATTTAAAATAACATTAGAGAAGAATTTTCTGTTTACCAAAGGTAAAATAGGTTTTTAAAAAGTTAAAATGAAACCATGCATACATAAAATTCTTCACTGGCATCCCTGGTGGCAAGGAACTTATGCCACAAGAGGATCCAAACCAAAGGTACAGAAATTTTACAAGTCCAAATCATATAAAAAACAGCATTTTCACACTTGAAAGAATTCAGAGAAATCATTTCACTAATCAGTGGCATTTATTTTTTACTTTTATTTATTCTCTGGGTAAATCCAGAATATTCTCTGAGATATATCTTATAAACCACTTATTTCTCCTTCCAGTAATAAATAATAAAACTTTTTTTTCCCTTCATTTCTCCTTTCTTGGAAATTATCATATAAGAATTTCTGCTGGAGAAGGCAATCCTTTCCCCTTGAGGAGGTTATCTCCCCCTCCCACTCCCAAAACACCCCTAGATTCTCCAGAACAATTCCCCTCAATGTCTTTGTTGATCTCTCTCTTTGTTCACATTTCTTGTTCTATTTTTAAAATTACTTCTTATGCCAATACTCAAATGCTGCCTTGTGTTGTTTTATATGTATTTTTTTTCTCAATAATCTTCTTGATTGTAGAAATTAGGATTTAGATTTAACTGGGGCCACTGTCCTTCCTGCCTATCTTGTCTAGCCCCAGGCACTCCACTCCCCCCCCCACAAATAGTAATTATTCAACAAAATTGCATTAAATTATGGCTCTTTAAGTTGAAAGCTTGCAGTTTGTCCTTGTGTTGTATAATCACCAAAGTATATGTGTCTTTTAGTAAAATATAACTTTCCTCCATTTTCTACAATCCCTAAATAAAATTTTACAATTCTGAAAATTCTTCTAACTGATGGACTCTTCTCCTTAAGGTCCTATCTCTAAACAGTTTCTGGAATTTCAAAAAAGAGTAAACTTTGGAATTTTCAAGGTCCAGTGAGTACACTATGTTTATTTTCCTTAACTCTGTGTGCATTGCAATTTCATCACATAATTCTACTCTTCTTGAAATATATACATTGTACATGAATTACATTATTTTGACCTTTGGCTCACCTTTGATGAAAAGTTGTTTTAGAAAACTCTTTTTGTGTTAACCACATCTGCACCCCATACTTTCAGTTCTATGGAAACAATAAAATTTATTAAAACATTTTATTAACTTTTCATCTTATTTGTATTTTTATGTATATTTGCTATTTAAGGTAATTATCTTTACATTTATAAAAATTCTTCATTGATGAGTCTTCAAATGGCAATTTTCAAGAAGTCTTAGTTATTACAAATATCTTTGATCTGGCTAATGGCTTTTTCACTGGGTTCAGTCCTCAATCTTAGCTAAAAACTCTCCCATGTCTTTTCTTAACATTAGTTGACTTACCATTGGTTCGGCTTGACTCAACACAAGTTTAGCTTCTCAATCACTTTAAAAATGGACCAGATTTCTTATATATAATCTACAATGGGCATTCTTGACACAAGATCTTTATATATCACAGACGTTGTAAACAGAATTATGTGCAAGTGGATATGTTATTTTTCTGGTTGAGGGACCGTGTTTTTGTCAGATTCCTAAAAAGTTTTATTACTGCAAAAGCAGAGTGAATATTCCAGAAATAAGCACTAAACCAGGAGCAGAAGTGGGAAAAGCTCCAAGATTTTTGAAATTTCTATTGATATTTTTACCCCCTGTGTTGACAAATGAGACCTGAATTATGTGATAATATATAATTATCTAGTTTCAAGTGAGCACATATATAGTTATCTATTTCAGAAGATTTAGGTAGAAAACTTTAATCCCTCAAGCCTTAATTTGACTTAATTTAAGTTAGGGTTCAAGAGAATGGGAGAAAAGAAAATTTGATTTTCAGATGGGTGGTGGTCAAAATAAAAAATCTGGACTCCTTCCAGTAAGTTTATATTCTGACATTAGGATGATCTTAGAGCTGTGACTTCATTCTGTAACACTGTGAATTTCTCACACATCATGCATTCATATGTAAAAATAAAGATGTAAATTATCTTCCTTTTATCTGCCTTTGCTACCCCAACATCAAATGTAATTAAGAGTTGATTCTCAAAGAAGACATCACACACATAAAAACAAACAAAAAATATTGAAAGCTTCTGAGGAAGAAAGTAAAGAGAAACACAAAATGATCCTCCTTAAAATATTTTAACCTCACTGGGACTCAGACCTACATTTTATCCTAAAAGAGGAGGTTCAATTAAATGTTCTCCACGGTCTCTTTCAACTTTAAAATCCTTGGATTTCTGTGATCTTGTGGTTTCATTATTTTTATTTCCAATTTCAATAAGCAATTTCATCTTGTGCTTGCTGAAAAATTCTAAGCCCATATTCCCCTGCCATAACACCACAGGGCCTGTGTACTGTGAAAACCCCTGAGGGACACTTCACCCTCTTCTAGCTCAGGGCCACCAGATGATGAATTTCATGAATAGGGTTTGCAAACAAATGTGCACATACACAAAGAAACATCCTTGTGATGTAGCAGGGTGGCTGCAGGTGTATGCCCGCCCCCCAACGTCCCAGCCTAGGTAGTTGAAATCAGCAGGAGTGGAGTATGGGATATAACACAATGACTGGAAAATGAAAGGCATGCACAGTACCCATCTTGGGAATAATGTGATTCTGGAGCGGCTGAGAATTGTCTAGCAACCTGACATGACAAGACACGTAAGTACAGCCTGGAGATCCATGCTTGCCAATTAAGTCGGCAATTACTGAAGTTGTTTTCTCCTGTCTGGATATGAAGTGATCACAAGAGACACATACAGGGTGAAAGTGGAAAATCTTGCTCAGAAACACAGGTTTTAATTTGGGAAAATCAGACAAGCATTTTAGAAATTATTCTTTTGCCCTGTAGTGATGCAAAATAGATGAACATAAAGCAAATGCCCCCTATTTATTGTAGAGTCCCAATTATTGCAGCTTTCTTCAGAATATATAGAATATTTATGCCTGTATTTAAAAGATAGTTCACACCTTACTGAGGTTATTAGTGTTGCTGGAGAAAGAGCAGTCAATAAATGTGTTGTCTCAAGAAAAAAAGTAAGTGCCTGGATTTCATTTCTCTCTGTCCTAGTTACAATGTTATAGGAGGGAAGAGAAATATAAGAGAAGCACTGGTTTTCTTGTGTAAAAAGAAACTAGGAAGTAGTAGATGGGAGAGTATAAGGGAATGAGACTTCCCAGGAGAAATAAACTAATTTGCAATAATAAAAGGCAATGCATTGCTCTCCCTCTGCCTAAACTGGTCTGCACCTCACCAACTCATTTACCTTCTCTGGCTCTGCTTCCTTGCTCATAAAATGGGAGTAATAATATTGACCGCTCCTTAATTTTTTACTGTACTGTTATGAAAAAATATAAATTATTCAACAACTATAAAGGTATTTAAGATTCACAAATGACTATTCCCTTTGAGTTATTAATGAGAATGATTTCACTATCCCATGGAGAATACTAATGAGAAATCACAGTGCAGTGTTCTAGAATTAGACTCCTTGAATGGAAATACCACGCTACATAATCTCATCTTCCACTCAGAAAAAGAAGAATATTTTCTCATCATCAGTTATCTCACCTCTAACCTCAGTTTTCTAGACGTAGGTAGATTAGAGCCTTTCTGTATATGTAGACTAAGAAAGAAGTATGATTGGAAGATGTAGGATAAAGAAGCACATGGGTATGATTACATTTTATATCTGTGATTCCACTATATGTCTTTAGAGTTGATCTTTCTACGTTTGTAGTAGCCATTTGCACTGGTAGCAAAATAAATTTATTTACTTCCCTTGTAACCTTACAATTAACAGTCAGTGCTTCTCTGAACAGTGTTGAGAAAGAGTCTGAGTCTGCATAACTTCTGAAAGGATCCCCATCTTCATTCTGCAGCACTAGGAAAATTCTGAGGAATATCCTTACCTGGGTCAACTCAGTGAATTGATTATAAGAGGTGAAGATCAATGAAAGAACCAACCAGAAGAAACATTTCACAGATCCTACAAATAGAAAGTCATATCAACTTTAAATGCTGAAGTATAGACTAGAGAACTCTCAAAAACAAAGTTTTAAAAATTCAACTCAGTTATTATTTTAAAGCTTCCCTATACTATCAAGAATGACTCATCATTCATTCATTTTGAAGGCCTTGAACCAACCTACTGGGTATAAATAATATTAACTTGCCACTTAGACTTTCATTTAACACATCTCTCAGATACTCATTAGCATTTACACCCATGAAATGAGTTTAATTCATTTTTTTCACAAGAAAGAGTGTATAATTTGAAGGTTTGTTTTGCTACTAAAATAATTATCTACCAATTACCAGTTGGGGAGTGGGAGTGGGTTGGGGAGAAAGAAAAAGGCAAACGACGCATTTCATTTAGGAGTTAATTATCTTGCCAGAAGTCACCATCCATTGGCAGGCAATGCCCCTGTCAACATGAATTTGTATACCAGGGTATGACATGCCCTAATCCATTTCACAGCACCAGAAAAACACATACCAAAGAACGGGTTCTTTTAGAAACTATGATGTCTAATAAAAATTGTTAATATAAAAATTTGAAATCTTCAATTTTCCCAGAGAGGTGTCAAAAGTACTGTTTGTCTCATACCTATTTTTTTCAATCTGCAATTTTTTAAGAAAGTAGAACCTATGGACAATTATTATTATGCATAAATTATCTTCATGTATAAAATTTTCATTTCTCTGCTGATAGGCATTTTTAAAGAAGTCATTTAAAAAACAGATACACAGATACAGAGAACAAACTGATGCTGGCCACATGGAAGGGGGTTTGGGTGCCAAGTGAAAAAGGTGAAGGGATTAAGAAGTACAAATTAGTAGTTACAAAACAGTCATGGGGATGTGGAGTACAGCTTAGAGAATATAGTCAATAATATTGTAATGGCTGTGTGTGGATCTAGGAGGGTACTGGAGTAATAGAGGGTATCACTTAGTAAATTGTAAAAATGTCTAACCATTGTGCTGTACACCTAAAATAAATATAAAATTAACTTAAATTTTAAAAAAAATGTCATATAAGGCACGTAGGTAAGTCCTTGGAGGTCTCTCCCTCCATAGTTTTGACTAGCCAACTCAGCTGTTTTCTTTTAAGACTGTTTTTTTAAATAATGTTATTATAATATAATATAATAATATTGTAATGTTATTATAATATTATACAATAAACTGTGCATGTGCATAGTGTACAGAATAATAAATTTTAACTTATGTATATAATCATAAAGGTATCACTACAATTAAGATAATTAGTATGTTTACAACTCCCTCAAATTTCCTCATACTCTATTATCATCCTCACTTCTGTCACTTTCTGTAATGGTTAATTTTATATGTCAACTTGTTTGAGCCATGATGCCCAGACATTTGGTCATACATTATTCTTGATATTTCTGTGAAGGTGTTCTTTTGAGAAGTAATATTTACATTGGTAATAAAGCAGATAGATCACTATAATGTGGGTGGGCCACATCCAATCAGTCAAAAGCCTTAAGAGAAAAGACTGAGACTAAGCAAGAAGGAATTCAGTCAGTAGATGACTTGCAGACTTGAACTGCAACATCAGCTCTTCCCTCCAGATTTTAGGCTTGTACTTCCATAATCATGTGAATCAATTCCTTAAAATAAATCTATTTATATCTCTGTCTTTATTTCTACACATCCTGTTGATTCTGTTTCTCTGGAAAAACATGATTAGTACACTCCCTAATCCCCTACCAGCCCAACCTCACACCCCACCCTAAACCCCAGACAAATACAAATCTGCTTTCTGTCACTATATATTAGTTTGGAGCTTTAGAAAATTTATACAAATGAAATAATATAGCATGTACTCTTTTATAGTCTAGTTTCTTTCATTCATTGCAATTCATTTGAGATTCATCAATGTTGTGTATGAATCCATAAGTCATCTTTTTATTCCTGAGTCATGTAGCATAGTATATATATGTCACATTTTTTTTAATCATTCATTGTTACTGGGCATTGAAATAGTTTTAGTTTTTGGCTATTCCAAAAAATCTATAAACATTTGTATATAAAAATATGCTTTCATTTCTCAATGTTAAATGCCTAGGAGTAGACTGGCTGTGGGGTCATATTGCAGGTATATGTTGCTAATAGGCTTTTAACTCCGTACTGTTCTCTATATATAATAGAGAGGTCAGAAGCCCAATTTATCATTCTCCCATAAATTCTAGCTATGACTTCTAATTTATTTCATCCTTAGAGTTCAGCTCTACTTTTTGAATAACTATTTACAGGTGTGTCTTTGGAAGTCTAAGAGAAATAAATCTAAATTTTCAATTTCTGAAAAATAAGCTCATTTTAGTTACAAAGGGGCTTGCTTTACATTCTTTACATTTAACCACAATCGATGAAAAATAGGATTTAAATGCAATGAAGAATAAAATTATAGGATTTTGTAAGTGTCAAACACTTTCAATATATGCCTCAGTCTAAAAAACAAAAATAGTTATTTTTTACCATACTGAGTAGTGGTCTCTGTAGTCCAATGTAGAGCGTGATTTAGCAGACCAAACTGGTATTTATTGAGAAAAATGCCAAGCTCTTACCACTGAAATAGTGATGCATGAACATGCAACAAATTACCTAGAAACTGAAATTAGATAGTCTTGCTGACTAAATTATACCAAATTGTTTGCCTTTCTGTTTTTCTTAGATTCAGGTTTGTTTGCTTTCATCTGTATCAGGGGAGTTTGTTACCAAGTGATGTTTTCATCATCAGTAAGCTTATCGTTCAGAATCTTCCTCCTTGGCAAATGTAGTGACTCAGATGGAAAAACATATTAAGTTCTAGGACACTAAAGGGAACGTTATTTGAAGTGGTATTATCATTGCTCTATAAGTAAATTCTTGGCTTATCTCTAGCATCAGAAAGATAATTTTAAAATAAATAAAATAAAGTCAATTAGTTATTGAGCCCTAAGGCACTATCAGATAGGAATAATAATAAATCAGGCCAGTAGCATTAAAACAGTCCCTGATTTTTCTTACTAATCAAATGAGATCAGAATCTAGCCATCACTGCAGGAGAAAAGCCCAATTTAATTAGCTTATCCAACAGTGTCATTTAGTAAATCAAAAGCTTTTGAAAGGTCAATGAATTTTGCCCTTATCGTCTCATTATCTTCTATCACTAACGAGGTATCATTAACCAGCCCCGCAGCAACAGTTATTTTAGTGCCATGCAATAGCTTGCTATAGTTAGTGACACTTTGCTACTTCAAAAACGGCAGTACGTGGAGAAGTCTATTCTCTTACTTCTAGTTCTGTTTTAATAATTTAACTTCTCTATGTATAACTGTGATAGAAATGGTATTTTCTCTTCCTTATTTAATAAATTTTAATAAAGATGTCATAAAATTTATCAATGTTGATATCCACTCAAAACATAATAATTTAATAAAACCTTTCTATTGGTTATTTCATCCACTCAAATATATTTATTGAGTACCTACTATGTGCCAGGCATTCTGTGAAGTACCCATCATGTCCATGTTACATCCTAAAAAACTTACTCACTCTTTGTTTGATATAGTTTTGCAACAGGGATAAGTAACATTAAAATGATGCATTGAACATCTAGTATTTGAGTGTCTACTCTACATGCTTAATATTTACTGGTTCTGTGAGACCACAGATGAGTAGAACATTGGGTCTTCCAAGTAAGGCCTGTCCTTCTATGATGCTTAATTTCTTAATTTTGTTTTTACAAAGGACAAGACATATACAATTGGGAACTTTGATGGTAGCCAAAGAAATGTTGGGTTACAGTTGACTGAGTAAACTGCCAGTGAGGTGGGAATTAAGAAGAGGAAGAATCAGACTACTGGTGCTGGAGACAGAGCTGGTTAATGAAGCTGGCCCTCGAATAGGTACAAGTGTGTTAGGAGGAGAGGAAAACTTCAGGGGACATTAGCACATGAGCAAAGGTACAGGTGCAGGAATATGTACAGGGGCTTTTAGAGAACAGCACCATAAGCCAACATTGTTACTACTCCAGCTGTAATTCTCAAGCATATTTTGAACTACAGACCTTTTTAATTCTATAAGGATACAACGGTGATAATAGTAACCATAGCAACACTACCAGTAGTAATAAAAACAGTAAACCACATAATTTTAATGTGCCATGCACTGTTTTTCATAAGTGCTTTTTACTAACCAATTTAATCTTCATAACCTCATGAAATTTCGTGGTCAGGATCTCCCTTTATCAGGTGACAAAACTAAGGTACAAATGGTACTTCAGCAAGAAATATATGACCTGAAACTTGAGCTCAATACTTTCCTCCCTCTGTAAAACATGGGCTCTTTTTCTAGAAAAAGGTGCTTTCTGCATTTCCCACACAATTTCAAGGGGTTCATAGACTTTGTGGGTTCTCACATCTTCAGGTTAATAGTATTGATTTGTGTAGTAGCTGGTGAAAATGTTAGATTCACCTTAATAAATAATCTCAAATGTCAAAATAAGGTGCTATCCATGAGAAACAAGAACACTGTACATTCCTAAGCTGAGAATGATACAAAAAAAAGCAGTTTACTTTGAAAAGTATGGAGAAAAATAATAATTGCTAATTGATTAGTGTATTTTAAGATATGGTGGCAGGCACTTTCACATAGTATTATGCCATTTAATCGTCCCAATAGCATTGTCTTTTTATGTAACCCCGTACACACATACACACATAAGGAACCTGGTCTTCTGTAATTTTCCCCAGGTAGCTTAGAATCTGTCCTTCACCAGTTTTGTGCATCTTTCTCGTAGCTTCTATGAACTGCCCACAAAAAGTTTATATCAGCCACCGTCTGAGACTGGTTTGGTCATTTGGTTCACTGCCCGATTGGTAAAGAGAGCTAGAAATCCCCTCGATGCCCACTAGTGTGGAAGTAGAGACACATAGTACTTTGCCTAGAGTCTGCACACACTCTCCAGAGCCTCTGTAGAAACCTGCAGAATGTGAGACTTCATCTGAAATCCCGTCCTTGCCCGGCTGCATCTCTGACTCTATCCTGCTTTCCCAGCTTCTTGGAGCACTTCCTAATAAATTACTTCTACTCAGATCCTTGGCTCAGGCACTGTTCGTGGGAGAACCCAAACTTAGATGGTCATACCAGCAGTAAGACTGGCTTCATTACCTCACAAAGGCCAAAAGCTACTGCTTGGAATTATACAAGCTTTCATAAAAACCCACATCTAGAAATTAATTATTTATAACTTCATTTTGACAAACTAATTCTATGGACACTTACAAGTGGGAATTTTTCTAAATAAGAACATTTGAAGGTAAAATTTAACATAAATTATTGTACACTAGTTTTCAATAAGAGATTACCTTGCCTTCTCAAGTTTTCTATAGATTTCTAATGACTTGACTTTCCAGTGTGTGGATTTACGAATATGTAAATTACATAGACCATTACTAAAGCAAGTTGCACAAACTCCCAAAGGCTTTTAACTCTAGCCTAAAGTGAACTATAATATTATGCATAAAGGCAACTCTAAAGGAAGTATGATAAGCAATTGTATCCATAATGCATAATTAACAGGCCCCAGTAGTATCTCTGGCTTGGTATGATGTAGATTTTGGAAAGTGTATCTCTCCTCACTGTGTTCCAGATCCATGGGTAAAGACCTTTATACTAGACACTTTTTTCACATGCGGTAACAACTAGTGGATGCTGTGATGTTCCATAGTGTCAGTGATCAATAAATTGTGGGTCACTGTAAGTATGAGGAGCGTGGCTAATTGGTGGTGGTAACATGAAGATGGAGCAGTTACACAGTAAATGTATTTCTATGGATCATTGTCTTATGTGTTTAATTTTTCTTTAAGAAAAAAAGATACTGGAATTGAAGTTCCATAAGATACAGGGTTAGAGGAAAGCAAACATATTGATCATTATAATTTAATAAGTGGCAGGTTTTTTCTTTAATAAATCATTGATAAAAGTTTATTTTATTTTTTTCTCGAAAGTACTCAATGAGACAAATATATTTAAAGTTTTGAAGAGATATTTTTCTTTCCTTTAAGAAAACCTCTACTCAACACCATTTTTTAAAAAAAATCACCATTTATCTTAGAAAAAGTCATTTTTATCAGTGGACAAGAACAAAATAAACAGGATTTTACCCTTCGGTACTACTTTTCACATTTTTATGCCAAAATATTGTATAGTCTTTTAAATTATGTATTGTATTCCTCCATTAAGCACATATAGTAGATTTTAAAATACTTTTAGCTTTGTGAAACAAAGGAATCTGTCACAAGAAGAATTCTGTGCAATGAAAAAAAAATAGAATTAAAAAGACACAAAGGAGAGGACCCAGGGTCTGGATGAAGTGTTCAGATGAGAAATGCCTCTCTGGATGCAGCTGCTTCTTCCACACGGAGATTGTTCTTTTCCATCACAGGCCCGGCCTGCAGTGAGACTATAGAACTCAATCTGAAATAGCATGACTTTGGACAAAATACATGGGAATTTTTTTTACGCAAATAATTAGATGGAGAATCCTAATTGAGAAAAGAACAATTTTTTTGAGACATATACAGTAGCAAGAATATGGAAAAAGCTATTAAAAAAAAGAAAAAAGGCACTTTTTAGATATCATTTTTGAAAGGAAGCAATGAGTCTTCTACTAAAACCACCTCTGACATTCATAAAGCTGTTATCTATAATTTAATTGTGTCTTTGTGATATACAAAATATTTCTAGTTTCATCTTACAATTTTCTAGAATTTGTTTTATCAGAATCTCTGGAAATGTACTTGTGTGAACTTCTGTCAAGTGCCTGAATGACAGTGTGAAAGAATGTTTGGAGATGGAGAAATTCGGGGCATATGGGACTGAGTGACAACTTCTTAAGGGAACCTAAAAAAGGAGTTTTCTAGCCAAAATGTTTAATTACCACCTAATCAAGGCTGGCTAAGCCATCTGTTGGCTGGAATTTTATCCGCCCCCCTTTGGGGGGTGCTTGGTGATTGGTCGGCTGTGTGTGAGATTGCCATCTCTAACTGACATCTGTCATCTGTCAACCCCCCAACTATAATGATGAGCAAAGTTGCTATCTGCTGTCAATGGGCCATATGGACTGATGAGTAAATAAACAGACTGCAACCACATTACACAGAGTCAGGTGTTTAAACAGACAACCCAGCATGCCACTCACTAGCCACTTCAGCCTAGATTGGGGCCCTAGAATCATTCTGCAAAGGAAGATGAAGGTAGGGTGCTCATGGTTACATGTTAGAAGCCATCTTGTTTTAAAGCTTTACTGGAAACTTAAAAGAAATAAATAAGTAAATAAGCCCATAAATAAGTCAATCAATCAATTGTGTGTGTGTGTGCGTATATACACATACACATATACATATATATATATATACATATATATATACATATACATACACACACACACACACACACATATATGAGAGTGTAACTATAATAAATGTATACATAGAGATCTGCTAATGTCTCAGCCATTAGCCCCAGATATTCCATCAGTCTTTATTGGTTAATTTAAAACTACGGCAAAAAACATCTAGGAACAAGGCTTGAATGCTGCCTCACTGTTTTGGGGAACATTATATAATCAAATAAATCATTGAAGAAGAATGTTTTGGTCTTAATAATATATGTAAAGTACCATCGAATAGTTGGTAAATAAGACTGTGATCCTAATGTTATGTTCATATGACACTAGACTTTTACTGGTGTTTCTGTTATTCTAGGGTTTATTCAGAACGGCTTATTATAGTTACTCAACTTCAAGAGCTAGTTCAACAGCCTTTAAACTGTGGAATGCATTCATAGTACCTAAATTAAATTAGAACTTGATATGGAACCCAAGATAATAATCATTTCTAGAACTAGAGTCAAGAACAAGTGGGTGGTAGCATATTTTTGGATATGAGAAGTCACTTTGCAATCCCCAGTTTTTCAGCTCCACCAATTTGTGAATGTAAATTTTACTCAGTAGTTCTTAACCCTGGCTACACGTTAGACCAATTAAATAAATATTGTAGGGAGAGGCACTCAAATATAAATATATATTTTTAAATGTTATCTATCATTCAAACGTAAAGTTGAGAGGCGTTATTTATAAATTCAGTTCAACTGAATTTTGAGCAAAATCCAATGAGGCTTGGTGGGCACTACGAGACCCAGAATTCAGTAACTATTATGCCTGAAGTGAACCAGGGACCCTGGGATTCAAAAACATTCCATTTTTCCAGCATTTGTTGTGCACATTCATTTAATACAAATTGTTTCTTATATTCTATCAGCACTTTAGTTCTATCAAGGCCAAAGCTCATTTCTGAATCCCCATCTATCTTTAAATTTCTTTGCTGTATAAAATTGATGTTCTAGGATCATGATCATGTCACCTGTTTTGAACAGCCTCATAGCAAATATGAGGTAAGAATTGAGGTAAGAATTATAATTACCCCTTTAAAGATAAGAAAAATAAAGCTTGAAGAGGTCAAATAATTTTGTCATATAAATGCAGTGCTAGATTTTTTCCCCAGGACTCTTTGACTCCAAAGCCTACATTTTTCTATTTTAGCCACTAACATGGATC
This sequence comes from Macroglossus sobrinus, assembly GCA_004027375.1. Classification (NCBI taxonomy): domain Eukaryota; kingdom Metazoa; phylum Chordata; class Mammalia; order Chiroptera; family Pteropodidae; genus Macroglossus; species Macroglossus sobrinus. The sequence goes on along the minus strand of PVKZ01002654.1, from coordinate 139,754 downwards.
TACAGCTCCCTTCTCTCAAATTTGGGCCAAACTTTACTAAAGAAGGGCCAGTTCTGCAGTCCTCATCCCACCCAGCTCCAGCCAGTTCCATTAGCCCCCTCCTTCCCACAAAATCATATTACTGGATCGCATCAGCAGCTGAGTTATAAGAGGGCCAAATTCACACACCATCTTTTCTTCTCATATTCCACCGACCAATCCAGATTCCTCTGCCTTTTCTACAGACTGTTTTATTTTTCATGATTGTAAGAGCATTTCTGAGTAGATTGGTCTGTTTGATTAATAAAATAAAAAGAGCTTAAAAGCACATTGCCTTTTCCCCTACCTTTAGAACAAGATTTTTTCTTATTGAATCTTGATGAATTCCATTAAAATTGAAGTTTATTTTTCTTTAAATAAAAAGAAAGATAATTTTGTATTAAATATTAATATTCACTAAAGTTACTGGATAATAAAACTTTAAATTCAAAGTAAATAAGGCATTTAATTTTTTTATTTTAAAAAGGTGAAAGAAAGAAACAATACAATAGATGAAAAAACCATTTAATCTCTTTTTAGTTCTGAACACTTTCCAGAGTTGGGTTACAAGACTCTAATGAAAGCATTAAAGATACTTGTTTGGTATTGTTAATAAACTTATTTCCTTAAAATAATACATTATGTTTTATTTTAATAATAATAAAATACGCTATAAAATTTGTAAATGTAGAGAAAAGGGTATTCATGAGAAAACAACTGTCAATATTTTAATTAAAGTATTATATTTGGTTCTACTCAACTTTATTGGAAAAAAAAACAAATCTGAAGAACTTGCTGTACTTAAAAATATCTTCTTGACAATATGTGCAAATTCTTAAAAGATTCTTATAAAGTTTAAAATTTTCCAAAAACTTTAGAAAGTTGGTCATTATAGAAAAAGTGATCAATCATTCTCTAGAAAAGAAAATCATGGTAATTATGGCTTGTGGCTATTATAAATTTATAGTGGTTATACCTCAACTGAGAATATCAGTCAGACTTCCTTTTTCCTATAAATTACCTTAATAATGTTTGTTTGACTTTGTTATTTCAAACAGCACTACTCTTTAAACTCCATCAATTGCTAAAAACATTGTCAAAATTTAATTTGGGGACCATAATTTATTTTTATTTTTTTTAGCCTCCCTTTATAACTGCCTTTTTTCTTGATGGAAAAGATAATCACTTATTTTGTGCAATACTATCGATTTTTTTTGTGAAGACATTTTATGTAGCCCTCGGACCTCATGTTCTAATTTGGAAAGATTATTTCTTTGCCAGCATTAAAGGAGTCACTATGAGAGTTATCTCTTCTTCCCAGTTATGTCAGTTCCACCTTCTTGAAACTTATATCTCCCTCTTTCTCATATTTCTGTTTGAATTTGTTTATTGGATTTATTTTTTGTATTGCTAATGTGGTTTCCCTCGTACCATTGTTGGCTTCACTGCTGTCAAATGTAAAATTTTGCTAATATGAAGTCTAATAATGTTTAACATGTGCTATTTTATTAAAAAGACAGTTTAGAATCTTTCTGTGTATGGAGTTATGAGATGCCCTTCAGTCTATATCTATATATAGTTTTTCTACTTTTCAGAAATTCCTCAGAGTTTTAGTTTGCTAATAATCCCCCTCCTTTTCTCTGTCAGTTCCATTTTTGTTATTGTTAATATTAAAGAATGTGATCATGCTCCATCTTGCACTAGCTTTTCATACTTGCTCTCTCATTTGGCACTAACTACTTTAGGAAACACACATTTTGGTAAGTCATTCCTTGTCATCCAAGAAAGGTATAAAACATGCAAACAAAATATTGCAGTGCAAAGTGTTTAGGACACTTATTATTAAGTGCATTGTATTGCAATTCTTAACCGACAGGATTCTGAAGAGAAAAAAAATCTCTTATAAGTGAATAATAAAAAAAGCCTGCGTAAAGAAAAAATAGCATTTGAGTAGAATAGGTAGAAATTGAAATGGTAAAAAAGAATCTAGTTTGGAAGGGAAGAAGAGAAACAGATTGGTGCAGAGGAGTGAGTAGATGAAGGACAGTATAGTACATATTCTTTGGGCAGAGATTAGATTAATTTAACTGAAATGGAGACACTTGTGCAAGGAATTGGTGAAACATGTAAATTGGGAGGGGAGTTTCAGTTACTCACTAAATGCCTGAGCATCTATAATGAAGCCATCAAGAAGCCGAGCACGGAGGAATCAAGTCAAAGATGTTCTCTGAGTGCAAAGGTCCTGGGAGTTCAGTGAAATAAAATTTAATAACTATGTACAAGGTTATAAGGTAATATCCAATTTTAATTATACATATGCAAAATGTATTAACTATCTATAAAATATAATATTAAACATATATTTATTTCTATCTATAGCTATCTATAAAATATGGCATGGGGATCATAAAAGGAGTGAGTTTCTCTAAAATTGGGTCAGGAGTTGGGTCTAGGTCACAGAATGTCATCCTTCAATACGAATCTGTAAAGATGTTGGACCTGAATCAGTACAAAATGGATGCTATCAAAGTTTTTTAATCTGGAAAAGATGCTATAAAACATGATTGTATAAACCAAATTCTGAGTGTGATTTTTGGGTTATGACAGAAAAGAAAAAATACAAAAACCATTGAGCTAATAAAGATGGTCTTACAGAGGTCCTTTGGAGAAATCCAAGAGTAAATAAAGAAGAAAGGAAGGAGCAAATGAAAAAGTTATGTCAGCGGAAAGATAGGCAGATACTGGCACCTGAGAGTAATGTAGCAAGGAATTAGGGATGAAGATACAGGGAATGACTATGGTTAACAAAAACTGAGGTTTTTAATTTTAGAAATTGGAGGACAATTTTTGTACTCTAAGAAAAACCCCAAAATACATCATGATAAGAAGCGAAGCACAATAGCTTTGCATGTGGTGACTTTCAATTAATTCTTGTTTCTGCCTTTAACTGTTATGGAAACTTTGGTGAGTTGCTACAGTTCTCTGGGTCTCATTTTCTTCATCTATAAAATGGGTTTGTAGTAGGATATGTATTTTTCCGTTTTCATCTAAAATTATATAATTTTTACTTAGTTTATAAATTAGCTAGTGTCATTTCTTCAGTATTTCTTTATCCCATATATTCATAAGCAGCACATAAGTTCTACCTTGTATGGGCAATAATGCTAATTTCCTACCTGCACATCTTACTTTTGGAATGGTTATTTTTTAAACATCCCTGGTACTCCTCTTCAAATTCCAGAGCAGATCAAGTAGAAGAATTTTAATGTGGATTTCAGTTTTATATATAAATCATCCTGTCATTTTTAGCACTGCAGCTGAGTTTCCTCATATTAGCTGGAGATCATGAATAAATTTGCAGCATGTTGCACAGGGGATTATGTGTACATGAAATAATTCTTATTGGCAATTGCTTTTACAATTCACTGCACAGAAAATTTAGCATGAGGGCACAGAATCCCATTCCTCACACTAGAGAGAAAACTGAGAACCACAAACACAGATGTTGAAAAAAAGCAGCTATCCTGATGAACCTATCTTCTGTGCAAACCTATTTGGTTAACCTGATTCTATACCAGGAGCAGAATCTCTCATGGCCATGAAGTGTCAGTGATGTCCCTTAGCTCCCATATGAAATTGTGATCTTTCAGTCTGGTAATTAAGGTCTGCCATACTCTCTGACTGTAATTCATTCCAGAACCTTATCCCTAATTTGTAATGTTCTTGTGCAGGAATAACGAATGTGTGATGTATGTGCTGACCTCTGTCCCATGCCCATGGGAAGCACCATCACTTGATTGTGTGTGTTTTTTGTTTGTTTGTTTGTTTGTTATGTTGAGTGGTAACATATCTTCTCAAAACTTCTCAGTTTCATGTTCCGGGCAGTAACTAGCAATTGATCAGAGTGGGCATACAAGTTGAAATATATCTGCTGTTCTTGGTGTCTTCTTTTCCTCCTTATTTTCCAATCCTCATGGTTAGAACCACTTAAATTCTATTTCTAGTTCTGCTTTAACTCAGGCTGAGATTAACCTTTCCAGTAGAATGAAAGTTTAAGGAAACTCAGGTTTGTCCTTTAGTAGCTAAGTGGTGCCTTGTTGGCACCACTCTGATCCTGTATTTCAATTCGCTTCACTGGGATTTTGCTTGTTTCTTGGGACCCTTTACATATGGTGCCAGATTTAAGCTTATATCTTGGTTATCTGCTGAAGATACATCATTTCTCTGGGACTTTTTTTTCTCTTAGTAGTCTCTCTGGATGGCTGGAGTTCTTTTCCTTGATGCCAACTGCTTGCATATCTGCTATTTCCCAGAAACTTATACAGCTTTCTCAGCTCTCCACTTCTAATGCTTGGCCGACTTTAGACCTGAGCATTATCTCCTGAAAGAGTACCTGACATTTCACCTGCTGATTTAAGTCTCTTGGTGAAAATAAAATAATACTTAACACTTGTATAGCATTTCTCGTTTGATAGTATTTATTCTCCCATCAATTACATCACACTGTACTTCACCAAACCCAGTTTTTATTAAAAAATCTACATGAACCTTTATTTTAGTCAAATTGATCTCTAAGCATGTTTGACGATTTTTTTTTCCTCTGAAGATTTCCTCAGACTTTTCTCCCAACCCTGAATAAACTACCAAGTCCTCCACAAATCTTTTCCTCCCTTATTTAGCCCAGAGCTACCTTAAATCCTCGCATCATCTTTAAAATTTGCTTCTTAGAACTGATACCACAGTTATAGCTTAATAATTCTTGGTACTTGGTCTTACAAAATCAGAAGTTCCCAGGTTTTGAAAAGAAACTGAAGGCCACGTAGTTTAAATACCAATCTGGTATGATATATGAGCTCCCTCCACAAATCCCCACCAAGTGGATACGCAGGTCATACTTGACCATACCAATGACAAGGAAATCATTATCTCTTACTTCTTTGTAAATATTTAACCATCAAATAATCTTCTTCTTGATTATTTTAAATTTACTCTTATAGCCCTAACTTTACTCAAGGTGGAAACAATAAGTTCACCAGAAAATGATCATCTCTTAAGTATTTAAGACAACTTTTATGTTCGCCAGTCCATGTATGCTTAATCACCTATTCCTGGTTATAGCTCCCCGCTCTGGAACAGCCTTTGCTTCTGGGCTAGTTCTTCATGCTCAATAGCTTCCTTTTAAAATGTCTTTTCTCTTGTCAGCATTTTCCCTGTTCTCAGCTGTCAGGGGACTATCTGCTGGCCTCCCCCTAATTATTTCATTCAGTCTGCTCTTCCCTATAGGACCTGCTGTCCTCAAGTTAACTCTGGAGAGAACTGCCCTAAGGAGAAATTTTGAAAATCAGTGGACCTGATTTTTTGTTTGCAAGTAATTAACTTCTTTACTAGAATTTAGCAAAAGGAACGCATGAGAAGGCCCTTATAATGAATATTAGTCCCAACTCCTTCATGCCTTCCCAGGTCCCATGAGATATCATGTGAAGAAGAAAACCTTGTTGATAATTATTTATTCCTAAAAATGAACTGCTTAATTATGATTACAAACTACTTTTGGTACAATTTTAATGTAGTAATTTCCAGCAATGTAACTGTATGTAAATTGAGGAAATATTTTATTTTTCCCCTGAACTTTCCCAAGAATTATTTATATTTTAGAAAAATCCCATGACATGGTCCAAGGCATTGATATTACCATCATGAAACAGCTCAATCTGCATGTGTATTTGTGGAATTCATGGAGAGTCTACACAGAAGGGGGAGAGTCTGACTATTTTATTTTTTAGAGTAGTATGCCTAAGTCAAACCTTTATTTTCCATAATGTATATTGCTTGATTTTAAAGTACTTTACTTTTGTTTTTCTGTTTATATTACAAAGAAATTTTTAAAAATTAAGTGTGTTTAATATTAGGTTATATGATCTATGATTTTACTTTAAGATAATAAATGGAGCATTGCAAAATTCTTTATGACTTTAAAAGGGGATAACTGGTCTGAAAACACTGAGAACCACTGCTCCTCACATTTCTATATCCCTAGCTGGATTAATTACACTACAATCCCAGAGAAGAGCAAAAGGTTAAATTATCCAACTGAAGATTCAAATATCTACATTTATTCATATTCTTGTTTATTTTATTAATAGTAAACTCTACCTTGAACTTCTGTGAAGTCAGGCATCAAACTGCATTCCATGTATTATCTCATTTAATTCCTACCATAAACCCAATGGTAGATAACACCACCTCCATTTTACAGAAGAGTTCAGTTAGCCTGTGTATTAAATGGAGTCAGAATTGAAGCCAAGTTTATTTGACCTCAAAGCCCTGTCTTTCTACCATATAACCTTCTCCTTATGCCAGATATAGTGTCTCAGTCCAAATAGATGTCTGCTTGCCAAAATTTCTTGCAGAACACAGTGAAATGACATATTTTATGCACTGTGAGAGAAATATTGGTGAACAGAATGCATCACAGTACCATAGCAATTACCCCTGAGAAAATCCTCTGCTTAGTGATGACATTGTTATGTGACTACATGAACCTCATGTGATATCTTCCACCTCTCACATCAGTCACATGACCACAGTTGAGCCAAGCCAGAGGGGCTCTCTGTGGAAAATGATACGGGAGCCAAGAGATTCACCTCCTTTATTTAGAGGGAAATAAGTATGCTAATTTCTTCTCTCAAAAATAAGAACTGCTTATTATTTAAGAAAAAGATTTAGAATCAAATCATTATAGTGTTTCAGAGAACTCCAAAGATCTCATTAGAATCAAAGAAATTTTCCCATTTAAAAGTTCTTTTTAGTCTTTGTTTCATTTAGGATAGTGAATGGATTCACACAGAAAAGCTTTAGTATTTTTTGATGGTATTAACATTGAGAAGTGAAAAAATTAGTCCAGAAACCTTCAGCTCTTCCAAATGTCAATATGAAATGACACAAATAAACAAGCACAAAATCATAGTCTGCACTTTTCCCAACACAAAGCTTGGGTTTTATTCAGTCACAAATTTCTACTGTGCTATGTAAATTAAATGTTTTGTAAAGTTTGTGCCAAATTTATCTTCTTGGCATATTTTAATGTTTTTAATTCTCATTTTTGGCTATCAGTTTTAAAATATGAATATATTTGACCATTAACAATTTAAAATCTATGCTTGTATTTGATTCATAAACTTATCTTGGCAGTGCAATGTACTGAATATTCAGATTACCAACTAGTTTGCAATACTATTTATATGAGCATTATATCATTTATATAAATTTAATTTTAATTCAACCGGGTTAATGGGCCATAACAAAATAAAGGGAGAACCAACAAGAAAGGAATTGCCTGAAAGAATGCCTTGGGATTCTGGTTGCTTGATAAGTTAATAATAGGAAAACATTAACTTCCCCCAAGGCCTTAGTCATCTGTGAAAGTAAGATTGTGTGATACTCGTTTATAAATGTGTGCTTAAAATAGATACTTTAAAAGAGAAAAAATACAAAATGCAGGAAAATTGGGTGACTTTCTACATGAAAAATGAAGCTGAAACTTCAGGTGTGCTTTTAGCATACTAAAGACCACTCTTCTCACCAGCATCCTGATATGGCTTTCACTCCATTTCCATCTGATTAGAAAATACTGGCTGGAGATGGATTTTTATTCAAATGTATTAACTATAAAATATAAGAAAGGACAATAAAATCCGGTCCATATTTTAAGAACACAATAACTACATTTATAATCAGCCTAGGTTAATTTTATGTTTAAAAAACAGAGCATTTCTCCCCAAAGTTTATAATCACAATGAGGTCTGCCTGTGCAACATTGCTAACTGCGATCTACTCAGTCCTCCTAATTGGGCCTCAGAGTTACGGGTGAAGATCAAAACGATGGGTGGGTGAGAACTCCTCTTCTTCCAAAATAGGTAAAAATAAAAAATGTATCCTCTGATTGGAGTTAAAGAATTTTCCTTAGAAGATTTATTTTTAGAAGCAGAAAATTTTAGAATGAGTGGAGAAACAAAATAAAAGTATTTCAAAATACTTTTTAAAAATTCTTTGCATTATTATTTAAGTGGCATTTGACTGAGACAGAGGCAAAGAATGCTGTGGCAGCAAATGGAAATTTGAGGTGAAAGCATTTCCAAAATCCAGGAATTTGAGGACAAATTACAAAATGCCATAATCAACACAAAGTTACCAAAGAGGGTGAAAATGAATGCATGCAATTTGATTATGTATAGAAATTATTTTTAAAAGAAAAATCAATTTTGTTGAAGTTAAATTGTACCTTAAAAAATCTCCTTCAGATGTAAAGTTTACTTAAAAAAATTGGCATTTCACAAAGGCTGAATTTTATATGTAAGATAGTAGGAACAGCCCCATGACTATGGGATATTTCCACTGCTTTACAATAGTGTTCCTATAGTGCAAATATAGAAACTGAAAGATAAAAATTCATTTTTCAACAAAATTTTTAAAGATTAAAAAAATACAACAACTTCTATTAACATTACTAAACTAGAGATACGTGTAATGAATCTTTTTGGTTTGCAGTAATATGAAATTATTTTTAATATGATTATCATCTGGCATAAAGTAAAAACTCTGGAACATTTTGCATGCAATGGTCAAATGAATCAACCCTTTCAGCTCCAATATTTGCTTACAATACTTACTCTTAATCTTCAGTTTTCATATGTTCTTCTGAGTATCCAGAGAGTGGAAGAAAAGGCTTATTAAAAAGCAATGAAAGTCTATCGGTGTGAGGAAGATACCCACAAATTAAGGGTGGAGAGGCCCATCTGGCATAGGAAGTTGGGGCTGAAATGAGGCAGGGAGGGTGCTGGTGGAAAGGCAGTCCAGTGTAGAGAGCCTGAGCGCATGTGGAGTCAGGATAGTAGTCACATGAGGAAGTGGTCCAGCCTGGGATGAATGCTGAAACTCAAGCAATGTGAGGATGGATGGCATCCTTGTGATGGTTGGCCCAGCAGAGAGGGTCACAGCATGAGTAAGAAAGAGACAGTAGTGGCAGTGGAAGATTGGCTATCAAAAGAGGAATTGATCATGTAAGTAAATAAAGTTTCATGAGACCAGTTTCTCAATGTTGAAGAGAAGAATTACAAACATAAAAAGAAGGAAAAGTAGAAACAAATCTGTGCAGTTGCATTAGAAATGAGTATCAGAGTGAATGCATCACTTCCAATATAAACAAAAAAAAATAGAAATACTGTATATGCAAATATATATACATTTATCATTCTCTTTTCCCAAAAGTAAGAAAATTATCTCATATCTTCCTTAATTTATTTACTGGTCTGCTATAGTCCATACTTCTCTCCACTGAAAGGGGACTAAGATTAGTGATACCACAAAAACTATCAGCACAACTTGTACCCAGATCTTGGCTTCTAATCTTATGGCTTAGATTAGGGCTTCTGGAAGAAATAGTTGATTCTAAAACCAGGGCAAGAAGAGTACACAATGAGAGCTTGAACATCTCATGCCAGAAAGTAAAGAAATGTACTAAAAAGATTGTGAGAACATGTCAAAGGACATAGAAGTTTTCTTAAAAAGGCTCTCACTGGGATAATTTTGTCATTAAAATAATAATGATAACAACTGGTTATAACTCACTGAATAAAAGAAATCTATCAGTATGAGTTCATACTGATATTACATATATAAAAATAGAAAGTTTGATGAGAAATGAGATTTTTCTATAGTCTCAACTCTCCTCCATGCACACACCGAATAACTATCAATTACCAAGAAAAAAATATGACTTTACAGGAGAGAAGCTTGACAAACACTATCTTAATTAAATGATCAAAGTTAACTTAATCAATAATGCAACAAATTGAAGTTGTGATGTACCAGGAAGGATGTGATATGTAGAACACAACTGCATTTCTGAGATATTTCTGCCAAATGCATCCAACCTGAATATAATCACAGGGAAACCTCAGAAAAAAACAAAATTGAGGAGCATTCTACAAAATAAATGATCTGTAGTCTTCAAAACTTTCAAAGTCATGAAAGTCAAGGAAGAATTGGAGAACTTTTTTGAAATTAATAAGCTGAAGGATCATAACAACTAAATGCATGTGTGATTCCAAAATAAAACATTTTGCTACACAGAAAATTTTTGGAACACTTGAAAGAGACTTGAATGGGGTCTGAGGATTAGATGGTTGTACAGCATGAAAGATATTGTTCTCATTTGAATATCTTTATTGTGTTTATAGAAAATATACACTAAAGTCATAGAGAGTAATGAGGTATCTTAATAGCATCATTTCTCAAATAGTTTAGGGGAGAAAATGACTATATGTACTAGCAACTTTTTTTATAAGAAAAGACTATTTTAAAATTTAAATAATAAAAATTAAAGAAATTATAACAGAGAAATTCAATTGTATGTTATTTTCTCTTTCAGCTTAGCTAAAAACTTGACAGTCAGGAAGATTCGATTTGGGATCGGTGGGAGAAACCCAAAGACTTCAGAGCTTGTGCTTGCATGGCTTTTAAAGTAAGCTTGTATTGTATTGCTCTTAAAAAGTCTACTTTGTAATATCTCTTACCTATCATCAAGAACAACTTGGTGCTTCTTACAATTTATGATGGTTAAATCTCAGTATTAACTTGAATCACTTTGTCTTTTTAAAATTTCCAGTGGGGATTTAGATTACTATGTGAATTGAACAATTCAAGAAATTAGCTACTAAATTTAGATTTGTACACATCTCTAGTGCATTATGCAAATTTTGGTATCAATTCAGTCTATTCTTACAAGTGTTCTAAAGTAAGCAGTCCTTTTTATGCCTAAAATTCCAATTTTAGGGAAAAAAATTGTTTGGGTCAAAGCATTCAGTCATTTTTTCTTTTGGTCAGTGCTGTTTATTCTCTACCACTCCATCATACGAAGATCATTCTTTACTCCCACCTGCTCTGCTCTATATTTCAGAGGTCTGACCTCTAAATCACTCAAGCTCTCCAGTCCTCTGGCTCCTCATGGGTTGGATCTACTAGAGGCTCCTCTATAATTTCAGTTTTCACAGTGGCTGAACTATTTGTTACCATATCTATCGAGAAACCCTATCCAGTATCCAGATATGTGGTCCCATACATTTGCCAGATGGTAACACCTTCCCATGATAGTCAGCTTCAGGTCCTTTCACCCTCCTTCATTGATTCTCTTAACCTTGGCTCTGCAAAGAGTTCTTTTATTAAATCCACATCAATGAAACCCTTTGAGTGCACCATCTTTCTCTTTCAGAACCCTGTTTGAATCATTATATGCAGTTTGTCTTAGAGTACCAGCTAACAAAATGTGAAATTTGGAAATTAGAAACTCAGGGAATGGGTTATAGAAAGGGAACCTCTCTACAGTATTTGGTGCAATTTGGAGGATGGAGTACATTCCAGGTGATAGAGCACGGCTGAACAAACCATGCAATGTCAGTGTGGATTGTTTCTTCAGTGTAGAGAGAGGGTGGGAGAAAAAGAATTTATAAAAGATGAAAAGAAAAGTCAACTTGGCTGTACCTACGTAGGTAGAAATGAACACAGGAAGCCACCTAGTAGTTTTATTTCAGCATAAGCTTTGGTGGTAAACATACTTCATTAACATATGTATCTACTCATCATACATTGAAACCAGAATTGAAAAGATCTCTAAGAATGTGTTTGTTGAAAACGTTTGTTCACATTGTGTTGAAAATACCCTTCAGTTGGGACAAATCAAATTAGAATATGGAACGTGATTTCTGATCTTCGAAAGTTTTCATAGTTTTTCTATTCACTAAAATAAAAGTATTATATATCAAGAGAGAAAAGTGTATATAGTTTTGTTTCTAAGTTTATTTTAAATCTGTATCTATAGACGTTAGCCTCTGTTTGAATTTCCTAGGGATGAATTTGCTGCTTTAAATAATACTGAACAATCTTCATTGATTTGTTCTAGGACTGTACTAGAAGCTTTTTAAAAAGAAAAAAAAAATGTGAGGGAAACATCATCTACTGAAGCAACCACCCTTTTTTTGAGTTGAAAATTAAGATGTGGGTCAGAACTTTGAAAAACAAGGTCATGTAGAAATGACCAGGTCGATGAAGCAGCTGCCAAGGATTTTTTAAAAGCATTCTTAAAATTTGCGCTTAAATTGGGTTAGGGTAGAAAAAATAAAGACATGTGAGTCAGTACTGATATTTCATATCTTCTATGATAATATGATATTCCAGAATTATTAACATCGAGTACTAAGATGAATAAGTTCAACCTTTGAATAAACAATTAGTAAAATAGATTTAGCCTATGCATTTTTTGTCTGGATTCAGCATTTACAAGAGTAAATAAGCAAGCAAAAATAATTTGATAAATAAACATAATTTTTGATACCAAATTATTGGATGACTTGGCTATAGGAACGTTAGGCTTCTCCACTCCCTTTTCAGAAAGAAGAAGCTTGATGCTTTGGGATGTTATGTGCTTTCTCAAGAACCTGGTTTGCTGGTGGTCAAGCAAAAATTGGAGAGCGACCTGGTCTACCTGTCACCTGGGTCTCAGTCCTGATGCTACTGCATGGGGGTGACTTGGTTACAGTTTGTGGAAAGGCTCTTAAACTCCCTTGTATCCATTTTCTTACCTGTAAAGCAGGGATTTATAAAAATCCTTCATATGATTATTGTGAGGACCAAATCTATTATATCTGTGGAGGCACTTTCTAAACTACAGAATGCTTTACCAGTTATGTCACTATTTCTATCATGATAGTATATTATGCTCTTGGTGCAGCCAACGAGAAAGCTGGGCCTGGGGTTGCACACTGATTTGTTAACAATCATCCTGGAGATGATTCCAGAACTGGGTCTCAATTCCAGTATATATGCTTTCTCTTCTGCTGTTTACTTCAAAATCACATTCTTGTCTTTCTGAGAAGTAGAGTCAATTATTTTTTCTTCTATTTTTGATGAATATTACCTGGCTCATTTCTCCTAAGCCTATATGCCTCATCGTGCCTCCTTACTGAGTTCTACAGCATGTTTTCTACTAATAGGCAGTAAACTCTAAAAAAAACACTTTTTTTATTTTTTGCTAATTCTTATATTTGAATATCATTTCTAAAGTTGTCAGCTTCCTCCATGTGATATTTCTACCAAAGCTTTGCTGTGGAATGTGATACAAACACAGAGAGCAGGACTAGGCAAACTAATTTTATACAGCATCTAACAGATTTTCACTCAGAGAGAGGTGTTCAAAGTTTGGTGATGTTAGTCATGGCTATAATGACCATAAAGATAATCTTTCATCTGTAGATCTTAATCCAGTCCATGAAGTGTCATAATATAATAACAAATCTTATTAATACCTAACTAGCTATATAGTAATGGAAGTATTTCAAATTTTCAACAATCTTAAATATTACATATCACCTAGCATATTTAATTGGTTACAATTTCCAAAACATTCCTTTATTCAGTGTTCCAGACATTTCAACATAAGTTATAAGCATCACAGTGTATGTGGTACAGTATGTTACATATTCTTCGAATATATTTGTCAACATAAAATAGACTTGCCTGTCTTGTGTGCCTTCATTTTAGTTTTTACAACATCTTGAGAAAGATAGATCTAAGGACAGGAGAATATTGAATTTCTGAATGCCATAATGGCCTCATAATTAAACAACAGATGAAGTCCCAAAATAGTGACTCTGTAATCATCCTAATTTTTTCTGTTTCTTCAACATTTCAGTATCATAGCCACACTGATATGAAAGTAACTGTCAAGTGTGTCAGGCACATATGAAACATGTGCCTAGTAATTCCAATGAAAAATTTTAAATTACTCTGGTCTGGCATGACATGTTTATAGTAAACCCACACTTCCCGAGTTCTTTTCTAAATACAATCCACTGAAAATTTACATAGTCCACAGTTTCTGAAAATTTCAGAAGATTTGCAATATATGCAATTTTGCAGTAAAAAACAAAGCCTCATGTAATTCATATATTTAAAAAATTACAAAGTTTTTTCTGAGGTTACACAAATTTATTCAATGTATTTGTATGTAATTTTTTAATTTATTTAAACTGGCATGTTTTGTTTTAAATATTTTCTGCTGCTAACTTAAATTTTGTTATTTCTCCATCAGATTTACCCTAGCCTTTACAGTTTGCAATCATTCTCTGAGTTTAAGACACTGAAGCCAATGGAAATTGCACAGTTTTGCCTTTGGCCAACATTACATTATATTTCCCAAAGGCCTATGCCTTCTTTGTTCTTGTAGTTTCAAACCAAAAAAAGCTCTATTTTTTTCTAGTATTTTTATGAACTTCATTTGTCATAGGTTTGAGTTTTTCCTGACATTGTTCTTATAACCTTGTTTTATGCTTTCCTCATGTTTACATTTATTTGTGCATGTATACAACCCACTTACAGAGAATAAACATGTTTTTTGTGACTCATCATAAGTTAGTCATAGATGAGTAAAATCAAGTGAATACAACAGAGTGAAAATTCTTACAAGATTGGCACATCTGAAGGCCAAAATACACAACTTTCCAGAACCCTATTTCCTAACGCCTGTCACTTCCTTCTTCTTCAGGAGTCATTCCTCAGGCAAGCCTTCCTGGGAAAGTTCCTGGCAGCAGCTCTGCTCACTCTGGTACGGGAAGCCCCTAGTATCCCCAAAACACATCCCCAGGGTCACCCTATTTAGTTGTTGGAGTGTTTGTTTTTAGAAACAGAGAAAGTGATATGAACTGGGACTTTATTCACTTGTTCATTCATTCATTCATTTATTTATTCATTCAACAGATATTTATCGAAAGCTTGCTATGTGCCGGGCTCATTCTAGGCCCCTGGAATAACTCAGGGAACAAACAAAAACCCTGCCCTCTTGCAGCTTGACATTGTAGACATTCTTGCGAGTCTTGAAGAATGAAAAGACAGAAAAGAAACTTTAGGCAGAAGCAATAACATGCTGAAGCTGACTGAGAGAACAGCCTGGTAGGTTATAGAAAATAGCTGCAGATTCTTCAGAAATGCTGGAACATAATACACAAGGTAAGGAACAGCTGGGAGTCTGCATAGATGAAATGGGTCCTGTCAAGAAGGCTCTGAGTGTTCGTGAGTCTGCCAAAGTTCTTACATACAATCATCAAATATGATTTTGAAATGAAGAAAAAAGCTATGACATCTAGTTTAAATTTTATTTTGAGAAATAGAGTACTTTTTATAAAAACTATTAGTATATGAGAATTTGGTAGTTATTTCATGAATAAATAAATGAAGTTAGGAATGAGTAACATAAGGCATTAGAACAGAGTTAGATTTTCATTTTGCAAAGATAATTATTGTGTCAGTTTAGACTGTATATTTAGATGAGAAAAAAAAGAACAGAAATGAGGTGACCAGATAAAAAAGTAGCAAGAGCCCTCGGAAGAAATGTCCCCGGAGCTCCATTTAAGGGACTCCAAGTAGACTGTTCACTGGAACATATATGAACACTGCCCCCTTGAAGTTGTGCAGTGACTTAGCCTTCAAGTAGACTAGGACAAAAAGATAGGAGGAAAAGTGGGAGGAAGATAAAAGATATCTGTATAATAAAAATAAATTGAACTTGCTGACTGCTTAGATCTTTTTGTTTGTGGCTAATGAGAGAAGTACTGAAAGTTATAATTTTTCCTTAAATTTTGTTTGAGTAACCTCGGTGTCTATTCTTAGGTAAACTATTAAACTATAGACTACAGATAACAATTCTGAAAATTTTAAAAAAGCATTTTTCACTTTTTATTTACTAAAAGCCTAACAAACACAAAGTGTGTGGCTATATCTATAGATGCAAGTTAAATCCAATGCACATTTCACTTTCTTCATTAAAAATTTGAACCTTCTGTGATATCACCCCTAGCTGCTTCCACTGTCTCTCTTCACCTAGACATCTGCTGCATTCAAGCTCTTCAACATACTGCTTCATACTTGATCATATATTGTTTTCTAAATGTTTTTCACTGGCTACTATAAAGTACCTGATACTTATCATCGCCATGAGGGCAAGCTCCTCCTTGGAGGAGGGTTAACATAATGTAGGATAATGTAATGAAATTACTGTAATAAAATCTCATTAAAGTTTTGCAGAAACAAAGACTCCCTCCTAAGAAAGATCTTTAATGTTCTAAATTTAATATTTTTAGTAAAGTGATTTTTGAAAGGTCTTCATAAAAAATTAAAATATAAAAAGTATGTTAGAAAGGATAGTAAATGTCTTCTTGTTTTAGCATTAGAATGATTAAAAGTCACTTATCTGTTTTTTGGGGGCCATTTAATTTTTTCATCTTAAAAGTTTATTGCAAGTTTGTAAGATTTCATGTTTCTCAGTTTCTATTTCTAATGTGTGGATGTTATTTCTATATTTGTTAAAAATGTGTCTGCGTTTTGCACATTTCTAAGATGATCTGCAGGTGTGAAGTTTCTCTTTAGATTTTTAAGTAACTTGGTTTTTAAAATCTTATCTTTACATTAGAAACGCTAAGGTGCGGGGGCTGATTTATTTTTCCGAAGACTGTTTTGATTTTTAATGGCTTATTTATTTTAAAAGTAAATTAAGAATGTTTACAAAAAGCCTTACTAACAAAAATGTGTTGCTGTTCTTCAGGTCATTATTTGGGACCTTCAGAAAGATAAAGAGACTGTAAACCAGGTGGCGCAATAAATTTGGTTAGAAATAAAAGAGGAGTGTTTATTTTCCAGCCATTACTGAGACTTCTTGGAAGAATAATTATTTTGGAGCAGACAAGGGTAAGGGAGCATATTGAATAATATTTGCTGTAAACTGACTTCACACTTGAAATCTGTGCAGTGTTACTCTCAGATTTAGGTTTTATCAAGGAGTCCCAGATAACAAGCAAAACCCTCTTCAATGGGAGCAGCACAGGTTAAGGTTAGATCATGAACATAAAGGTCATCTGACTGCAACATCCGTCACACCAGATGGAGTGCAGTTGAGCTCTTTTTAGCTAGGTCTTCCTTCCTCACTAACCACTGCCTGTGTTCTTCCCCTGAAATTGAGCGTGCAGTGAAGAAACAAAGCCTAAAAGAAGAGGGTTACTATTTGGTCAGGAATATTTAAGTAGCTCTGCAATTCCATTAGGCAGAGTTACACACAAATTCTGATTTCATGCCCAGAATCATTCAGTTAACTCAACTGCACTGGACTGATAAAGCAGAGGCAGAAATCAAGACAGCAGGAAAGGAATTGGTGGTTAAATAATACATTTCAGTTTAGTCTCAGCCATCTTGACTGATGATATTAACTTTTCCAATCTCTACTTCCTTGTCCTGAAATCTGGCCAGCCATTACAGTTCAGGAAAGAGGTCAAGACCAAAAAACAGTGGCAAATGTTCATAATCTATTTATAAGAAGTCAAAAAAGTCACTTCATGAACTTCATCTTTAATGAGACTTCTTTGTATTCATGGTGATTCTCTCATTTGATGGTAAACTCTTGGAGGACATGTCTCCTGGCTCTCTTGTAATCATTCATACAACCTGCATTTTGCCTCACATGTAGAATAGCAAAATCATAGAAATTCACAAAGGACCCCCAAATATCAATCATCAATCAGATTCTTGACATTTTTCTACATTCTTGTCAATAATCATTGTGGTGGCTAATTCTAAGTGTTAACTTGTCTGAACTATAGTACCAAGTTTTTGGTCAAACACCAGTCTAGGTGTTACTGAAAGGTATTTTTCAGATAAGATTAAAATTCACATCACTAGAGTTTGAGTAAAGCAGATTACTCTCCACAATATAGGTAGGTTTAATCCAATCAGTTAAGAGTCTTGAGAGAAAAGACAGATTTCCTGAGAAAGAGAGAATTCTGCCTCCAGATTGTCTTATGTTATGCAGCAATGATGTCTCAGCTTGCTTGCTGACTCTGTAGGTTTTGGTTTTGTCAGCCTCCATAATCACATAAGTCAATTCTTTAAAATTTCTTTCTCTCTCTTTCTAAATATCTTTCTATATCTATATCCGTCTATATCTATTCATATCCATATCCACATCTATATTATCATCTATGTCTATATCCATATCTATCTATATTTATATCATCTATATCTATCTATATAGCTCTGTATATTTCTATGTCTTTATCTCTATATTTGTATCTACATAGATCTATGCTTATATGTACATAATATATAGAGAGAGACAATAAATATATAGAATGTATAAATATATATATATGTGTATATATATATATATATAATAGATTCTGTTTCTTTGGAAAACTCTATTGAATATAACTAGCCTCTTCTCAAAAATTGTCAAGTGATCAGCAGCGTTTTTGAGATTGGCTTTTTGTAACAATACAGTTTGAGGATTGAATGCTACCTCAACAAGTTATTGACTGTGATTTTGAACAATTTACTTAGACCTTCTGAGTCTATGTCCTCACCTATAAAATAGGTATAATAACAACCACCTTGGTAGAATGTGTTGGAAATTCTAGTTGATATGTAGAAAGAACTCATAACATAGGTAGTTTTTGATAAAGTGGTAGTAATCATTTTTCTTTGATGAACTGTATATGAATAAATCCATTTATCAATAGTACCAGTAGCTAAAGGCGTAGCTAGTTTGAACTTCTCAAATGAATTCATGTCTTGGCTAGAAAATGACTATGTATGCCGTATTTTAGGATTATGTTATGCAGCAATGATGTCTCATAGGTGACTCTATGAACAGAGTGATGATGACTCTAGAACAGAGTCAGTTCTGTTTTCTCTGAAGCAGTAGAGGGTGACTTGCTCAGAGCATGGCTTAGGAAGAGCAATGGCTGGTTAGCAGAACCACAACTGCTTGACCAATGTTGAGGGGTAATGGTTTGAACTGCTGATTAACCCATGGAATTTGACTTAGAATCAAATAGTATTGGAAGTCAAAAGAGAGTCCTTCTGAAGCTAGGTTCATCACCATTAATCAGATTCCCAAATAAATCAGATTTTTAAAAATTAGTAATCACTGAACGTAATGTGTATGGGTGGTACAGGGTAATTTTTTATATGTGAGGGCCTGTGTTGTTTTTCTAAAGACCATAGTTATCGAGTAGTTAATTGTTTTCTAAATGTAATTGTTAAGAATTCCAAAAGCATATTAGCATTGTGACTGACATTTTGGGTATGAAGTTATAACAAGTTACTAAAGATAATTTTTTTAAAAATTAACCTTTTATGAAATTGAATGCTTACATTTTATATTTAATTTGATTTTATGGTGGTTTTAGAAATCCAGGGTTACCTAAGTTCATGCTATAACTTTTATAATTTTTTTTCCAGTTCTAGGTTCCAAACTGCTTTAGAGAGAGCAATAGGAATTTCTCATTTATTAATCAGTATCTAAATTATTGCTTTCAAGAACCACTTTCAAGAAATATTTTGTCACTTCTTAAAACACATTTAAAATTGATAACATGGAGTTGCATACAGCACAAATGAGACCATGTGTTTAAGAATCAAGAAAGGCAAACAAGATTTTAAAATGAGAAAGAGAGTCAGGAAGTATAAAACCTCTTATCTAAGAATAATTTGGTTACACAATGTGGACATAACCAGAAAGTTACATACTAAGCTGTACCGAAAATTGTTAGTGAGAACCTATTTGACGTCTAGCTCTGTGCCAGGTGTCATTCCTTCAGCAGCAGAAGCTGGTTGTTATGAATTATTGGCCCATAGCCTGTGGCAGTCTGAATAAATCAAGCAAGAGTAGAAGTCACCCAGAGATTTTTAGTTCAAACTTAAAATGTTGTCTTCATAACCAGAGACAAAATGTTTGCTGAAACCAAGAAATAAGCATAAGAGGATCAACAAGACTTGTCAGGAGTGTTCTGGAAACAAAGCATGGGAAAGGGTGTAAATTAGGAAAAATTTCATATGGTGTTTTCTTTGGAAACAAAAATAATACAAATACTGATAAAAGTTTATATTTAGCTATTTATATGTGTTTCTTAAGTCTGTCACTTTGCTTTGGTCTTTGAAAGCAACTAGAAAATTTTCCGTAAATGACTTTAATATTTATCACCGGAAGAGTTTATTCAACTTTGACATTTATCATTCTATCTCCTTCCTGTTTGTTTTGTCATTTGATGTTACTTCTTTAGGGACTTTTTTTTTTTTTTTCGATTTGTCAACAACATGGGATAAGAATTTTCTCTGTGACCCTGTGAGAGAGTTCATAGGATCAGGATACAGATATGTATCCACAAGAATAAAAACTTAGTTCTCTAGATTGACTTTAAGCAATCAATTTAATATTGTATCTTTCTCTGACCTTATGATTATTCAGGAACAAAATTAACTTTTTTTGCTTAAGAGTGTAAGGCATTTGACATGTTGGTTTTGCTCTTTTTGGCATTTGAAGCCCATATTATCTGTCACTTCGTGGGAGCTGTCTCAGCAGTTAACTCTCATTTTAGGGCAAAAGAAAGAAACTGTGCAGTAATATTTTATTTTGTCACCACAAATAACAGATCATAAAACAGTTGTGGCTTCATAATGTTCTAAAAAAAATAATTCTTAAGGATGCTCATTAAAAAATAATACTAAAAGGAAAAAAAGTAAGCTTTCTTAGTGAGAATTACTTGCTCTTGCTTCTATGAGTTTAAAAAAAATTATATTCTATTAAATAAGTATTTTATATCATTATTATAGATAGTCTTTAAATTTTATTGAAATTCAAAATTTATAAGAAGTTAGAATGAATTTTTTAAAATTTTGCTTTTGTAGCCTGTGCTCTCTGTTTTATTATGCTCTATAATAAATAGAGTGCAATATGCATTACAAAAATAGCATTTAGTTCCCGAATCTGCCATTCACTGTGTGAACACACTTGATTCGAAAGCCCCTCCTCATGTTCCTTGTGTTCTAGTTTCTAGATGGCAAAACAGGAGGATAAATAACATATTTACCCATAGGAGTTTTAATGAGATGAACACAGATCACTGTAGAATGCTTAAAGTAAGGCATTTATATTTGAGAGCAGTGTAGTGAAGTGTTTAAAAACAAGGGTTTTGAACTACAATTAGACCTGTGTTTGTGACTGAATTCTGCTAAATAGGAAGTATGTGGCCTTGGGGAAATTGTAACTTAGCCTCTCTAAAACTAATTATTTATCTATAAAATTAGGATAACAACCATACCTACAACATTGAGTTGTCATGAGGAGTACATGAAATAGAAGAGGGTATTTAATTTGATTAACAGCTAATGAATCTATTTTCATGAATCAAACCTATTTCCTTGAAGCTGAAAAGCAAGACTAATTCTAGCCTCAATCATGTTTCTTGGAATAAAGTGGTGTATCTAGCGGGCAGCTAAAAATGCAGTTTAGGATCTTTAGTGATGAATCTTCACTAGGCATTGCTTTTAGAGTCAGTAGTCATTGTGTAGTAATTGAAGCTACATATATGGATGAAATCACCTAGTAAAATACAGAGAGAGAGAGAAAGAGAAAGAAGGGAAAAGAGAGTTGAGGCAAATCCACAGGAATATATAAAGTAAAACTCAGCAAGAGGAAGAAGAAATATATATATATATATATATATATATATATATATATATATATATATACATATATATATATGTATATATATGTATACATATATATGTGTGTGTGTGTGTGTGTATATATATATATATATAAATATATATAAATATATATACATATATTTTTTTTTCTGAAACAAGAGGGATGAAACTAGGGATTAGGTATACATATGGCCAAAATTTTAGCTAGGAAGTGGATAAAGAATTAACATGTTTAATAATCTCTACTTTCTCTGATGTAGGTTTTTGAGATAATTGGAAATAAAGTAAGAACAAAAGCAGGGGTGGGCAGTCAATGGACCAGCTTCAGTGATGCATAGAATTTATATAAAAATATAAGACAAAGTTAGAAAGAGACATGGAGATAATCAGGGAGGACATTAGCTGTTAAAATAACATTTATATTCCATCATTGAGGAAAATGATAAAATGAGAATGAAGGCTTCAGAATCTTAAATTACTTACAGAGTACAAAATAAGCTGTAGGAAGAAAGAGGAGTCCTAGTTAGTGGGCTATTTCAATAATGTGTTGTGGGAGCTACTTGTTTTGTTGGGTGTATTCCAAATGATCTGACTCTTCTGGCCTTCCCTCTGCCTCTCTACCACCTTGGACCCCATCAATTATCCCCTTCATCACATGACTAGAAACTCTTCGTTCTTCAATTCTTTACTCAGGTATCAGCTTTTCAAGGTAGCTCTCTCTGACTCCTGGTCTGATCTTAATCTCCCTCCTCAATATTTCCAGAGCACATTATCAAGAAGCTCATAACACTGCTTCAACAACTTGTCTAAGCTGCAAACTTCCTAAAGGTGGAAACCATGTCTCCTTATTCTCTGGCATCGATCGCATAACCCGGAACATTTGTTAAAATTCAATGAAGGTGAATGAATGAACAAATGCACCTACACAGGAGCTAACTAAATACTATTAACATAAGTAACAAAATCAAATAACATAACATATCTAATAGCAATGTGAAATAGCTATGTGAAAATGAGTCTTCTAAGAAAATAAAAGGTAATTAATGAACATTTTTTTGTAGTCAAGGTCAATAAATTCTTGCTAAGCCATTCTAACCACAATTTGCATTCTAACAACAAGTATGTTCCTCAGGATAGCTTCCAAGTTATTCTGCAAAGCACTTAACAGATGCGTTAAGCCTTTACTTGTCAGCTGAAAGCCAAGGGGTGAGAAATAATGAAAGTGCTTTTCTTTTAATGTGTTCTTGAACATGCTTTTCTGTTACAGAACTGAATCTTCTGACCTTCCCTGCGACTAGTGATGTTTTACAGTATTTTTTTTTTACATCACAGGAAAGGTAGTACCTTTTCTTTGGGGAGGTTATGCCTGTAGTCGTACCATGTCAGTGATTTTAAGAAATTGGTCTGCTAATAACTTGTCAGAGCTTAGAAATGGTCTGCCAAAGATGATTAGGCAGAAAACTCTTGTATCTTTTCTCTAGGCCTAGAAAAAAAATTAAATCTCCTAACTCTAAAAGCATAATTTATTTTAGCATTTTTCTACATTGTTGTTTTTTAAACCTTTTTAACATGTATCGTGATCATGACCTAGTCACTATACATATACAGGTGTAGCACTTTACTTCACTGCTCTTCTATTTTATTGATTTTTTAAAAGTCCACTCCAATCCATAAATTGATTTATTTAAATGTTAATGCTGGTTTCAGTCACAGTTTGAGAAACATTGTTTTGATAATTGCCTTTGCTACAACATGGTAGAAGCAGTAAAATTATAGTCTACCTAGTAAACTCTGCTGTTTCACCATTATATCAATTTTTACTATTTTTCCCTAACTTACTTGACCCAGCTGATCAACTCAGTTGAATTTCATACTTGTCTCATCTGTGATTAATTTTACCTGAAACTAATATAAAATAATATTGAATGTCAACTCTAACTGAAAAATAGAAGTTAAAAAAAAAACATAAAAAACAATTAGTGGGATCAGAATATCCATAATGACAATTTTAGAGCTACTACAAAAGTTTATTGAATTGAATCAACAAATCTGTCAGAAGAGAATTTATTACAAAAAAGTGCATCAGAAAAAAGAACTTTTACCTATCAACTTTTTGTTTTGTTCTGTTTTGTTGTGTGTGTGTATTGTGGGAGGGAATGATGGAGAGAAAAGAAGAACCACAGAACATGTGAGTTTTGTCTTAGAATAAAAGATAAATTCTGGTATCTATAGAAGATAAATGAGACTTTAATGTCACCAAGCTTAGCATTCTTGGACCTTGATTTTGATTTTTGACTCATTTATGCATTTATTTATTCAATGAATATTTTGTAAGACTTATTGTCAAGTTCTATGTTAGGCAATTGGATATTCAAAGAAGAAATACAAATTTCTGTAATAAATATGTTTATAATAGGGAAGGAGAGAGATGTGGAAAAATTATGAAGTCGTTGTTTTAAAAAATCAACTCATTCTCTAAGTCCCATCTGAGTCAAACTGATATCTCAGTTCAATAAACTATTACAGAAGAATGTTTTTAGTGATGTTAAAATTTCATATGATAGAAAAATAAGTCTCTATGCCCAGGAGTTGCATTATCTTTGTGGCAAAAGGTTGATTTGAGTTTAAATTCTTCTCACTCCTGAACTACTCAAGGTTTCTTCCAAATCACTTTCTCCTTGATTTTAGGCCCTTGCCTCTTTGAAGGGACCTTTAGAGATTCTTCATAGTAACACTCTGTGTATGTGAGAACACAATACCTTATTAAATCCCTTCTGCTGATGTGTGTACATATACTACTAGACACTTGGATTAAGATTTATCTCATTTCCTCATTGATAAATAATAGCAATTAGTAAAAGACTTAGAAAGCCAAGGTGTAGATTACTTTAAGTATTATTCAGTGCATATATGTTTTCCTCCTGTGGATAACTGTGTCTGATATCACTTGCTAATAGTGACATAAAAATGCATGTCAGAAGAAAGCCAAATGTATGAATAACCCTTATTTTCAAGAAAAAAAATATAAATAGACTTTTGCTGAGAAAAGATTTACATTTTACCTTATAAGTCATTCGAATGACTCATGTTTGAACTGAAATGGGAGATATCTAAACTAGTGACTGAAAATACACAGAAAGTTCCAACCAGAACAGGAAAATTTAGCAAAGAAATGAATGGGCAGTGAGAATAGGTATAAAGCATGGTCTGATTTTTACTTGCTTTTGAAGTCAAAACCAGCCAAATCAAACTACATTTGAGATTCTCAATGTTGATCAACAACTCTGTGCTGAGTTTCTAATATGTACACCTTGGGCTCCACCCTGAGGCTGTGTGCCCAGACAGAAAGCTGAGCTTAGTCACACTGTTCCAGTCTTGTAATCCTCAGCAGGCCACACTACCTTTCTCATCCTCAGGTTCCTCCTCTGCTGGGTGTGAGGTTTTAAAGCTTATCTCACAAGATTGTGCTGATGATTCCATGAGATCGTGTAAATTCTAGTGTGCAGTATGAACTTAATTGGCATTAAATTTAAATCTGAATTTGTTCTTTCTATTCTCTCTTCACTGAATATATCATCCAGTCCCAAGACTTTACCTATCATCTTTATACAAAAGATTACCAAATCCTTTCTCTGCAGCCATAAATTCTTTACTCAGTTGTATTTCTTGATGAATATTTTCTCTTGGATTAAATACCCTTACTTCTAACTCAGTATGTTTAAATGACTATATTTACTCCCAAACCAGCTTAATGTCTCATAGTTCTTTTCTTCTAAATGATAGAACTATCCTTTCAGTTGCCTAAGGTCAACTGGCGTTACCTTTAGTTTTATCCTTTCATTCATTTATTCTATATTTACTAACTTTTCACTCTGTCAGGCCCTTCGTTAGCACTGACACACAGTCATCAAGAAACCAGACATCTAGATTCCTCAAACACCACCTTCTTTATTCTTTTTCTCCACTATGCCTCTATCGGCTCAACTTTCCTTTTGCCTTCCACCGGCATCACATAGTTCAAGTCCTCAAGTGCAGTGGTAGTTAAAATAAACCTCTCCATACTTCAGTGCATCGGCACACTCCTGTGAGACAAGTCCATCTAAGCCACATTCTAACATAAGACTTTTGAATTTTTCCTCTTGCCTCTAGCAGTGAGCATGAACTTCTTAGCCCTCTATAATGAACCAAAATCACCTTTCCAGTCTTATCTCCAACACAAATCTTTGTAATGAGCCTTGTCTGGGATGCTGTTGGATCAAATCTCTTTCCTTGACTCCTAAACAGAGAAATGTTATTTTCTCCACTCTTGAAAACTTTGCCCATCTTTAAGACAAGTTCTATTATCCTTTCTTACCTAAAGCCTAATAGAGCATTCTGAGCACATTCGCTCATTTTGACTTATGCTTTATTTTACAGAAAAAAGATGTCTCAGAATTTTCTAACTTATCAATTAGCACCTTTTAAAGTTCAAAGTCCATTATTTTCTCAGCTTCACTGCAAATTTTTTATTAGACTGTTCATCTTTCTCTTTACATGCATATAAATTTAAATATTTTATGTATATTTATGTATAAATATATATATATTTTATATATGTATCAATCAATTGATCAATAGATTGATCAATAGATAAAATGCAGATCATCATTTTGCATATATAAAAAGTACAATATAATTCATAAATTTTGTATTATGTATTATGTTTACATGTAAATAACTACTTATAAAATTTAAGTAAAAATGATGTGCCTCTATAACTTTCAACAATATACCACCAAGATAACTGAGATATACAGATAACAGGACTCTAAAGAACTCTATAATTCTCTAATAAAGATGGTCCTAGGTCCTTGCAGTAGTTAGCTCAGTTCTTAAATTCACTGAAATTTCACACCGAGCTATTTTTCTTTTTGGTAGCTAGGTCGCGATTGATTTTTCTCAACACAAACAGCAGTGGATTAGGGAATTAATTAATGGAAACCTAAAATGCCTTCTCCTTCACTTCACTCCACTTACAGTGCCTGCCGGGCGGGTGGGGGCAGCACAGATAAGGAGGTTACTTCTCCTCAGGGTGTGTAGTATGTAACAAGTGTTGTAATTAACAAGCCTAAGGGGTTTATATTGATAAAAAGCTCAGTTATAACCTAACAGCTAAAGAGTAGTCAAAGAAATTAATTGCAGTTAATCCTTGTAACTGGCCATAAAAAAAAAAGTACCAAGTTCTTTAAAATTAAAAAAAATAGAAATTACACCATAGTCTGAAAGAAATGAAGTCATAAAACTAATTTAGAGTTGCAAAGTTTTAATTTTACATGAGATAAATTATTCTCTGATACTTTTTACATTTCTTTGAAGTAGATTTATATTTTACATAGTATGCCTTAATATACGTGGTATATGTTTATGGTCACTTGTTCCTGCCACTCAGAAACAAAAACCAATCGCTTTTTTAAATATTAAAATGTTTAAAACTGCTTTTGAAAACTTTTTAACCTGCAAATTAACCTGCAAATTACCTGATTGCACCCTCCCCTTCTCTTCAACCATTAAACATGTTAACTATTACTTCTGCGCATATCACGCCCCTCCCTAACTCGATCTCACTTGCAGAGTTCTTTCTCGTGCAAAATAATGTATAATCCGATTAATACATATTTCCATCATCGTTTAGTTTATTTTAGGTGTGCGATCATAATGCCCAACAGTGAGGGTCAAAGTTCATGCCAGTGGTTCCAGTCAAAGTCTGAAGTTCATGAATGAAAGAGAGAAAGGGAAAGGGAAAGGACAGTTTCTCTCATTTTTAGCTCAAAACACCATAAAGTTCTTCCCTACAATGCTGCCTGACAATGAGACATTAGTTGAGGTCTAGTTAAAAGCACTAATTAGAAAATGTATTTTAAAAAAGCTTTTAAAGATGCTTTGTAAGAAACTTTATGATCTGGCCTCTGTTCCTTTCTCACCACCATCTCTCTGAAATGTGAGTCACCCCCACTTAATTTCCCCCCAGCACTATAAATGCATCACGTTCTCTCTTCACTTGTGCTCTTTGCACATGTTTCTCATTTTTCTTCAGATTCTCTCCAATATTTTTTCATCTTTTTTTATTCATCTTCATGAGTCATCATGTTTGTCATCTCCTCCAGAACGTAAGGAGTCTCCTCACTTAGCCCCCAGGATATCCCTGACACGCTACTGCATTTTAATTGTTTGTTTAATTGGTTAATCCTCCACCCATATCTGTCTTGAAACCCCAGAAACTGGACTTGCACCTGACAATAAGAAAGCACTCACAAGCACTTCTTGAATAAAATAATAAATTAATTGTATGTGTGTCTGACAAAAATTGTAAATGAATGCATCTCTGAGCACACAGTGGATTATAGTGCACTTTCCTCTTTACTGTGATTGATCTTCCAGCCCCTGACATACGTGCTTCTGTGTATAGACATGCTTTAAATACAGAAAGAAGAGTTGTTGGGCCTCATTCTTAAAAACTTCCCTTTTGAGTGTCTGCAAGCCATTGTGGTTGTGAATTTAGTATTACAGAGGAATGTGTAGATTAAGATATCAAAATACCCCAGGAGTT
This sequence comes from Macroglossus sobrinus, assembly GCA_004027375.1. NCBI lineage: Eukaryota > Metazoa > Chordata > Mammalia > Chiroptera > Pteropodidae > Macroglossus > Macroglossus sobrinus. The sequence continues at coordinate 111,568 of PVKZ01002654.1, read as the reverse complement.
ATGTTCTACAGAGCTAGCCCAATCGTATATGGAGGCCCTTGTCCTTCACTGATTTCTGAAGAAAAGTCAGTTTCCTTTACTTCTTCCCTAGACAACAATTAGGTTTTGAGTATATCCTTATCCTTGCTTGATTATCTCCACTGTGAGGGCGAGGAGCTGAAGGAGAAGCTTATCTCCTCCTGTCTTTCAAAGAGCCTTTGTATGAGAGGTTTTTAATATTCCAGAGTGTCAATGTACAATTTTCAAAAAAATAAAAATATGTTCTGTATCCCATATAGAATGAAGGTGTTCAGGATTTTATTCAACTCTTTAATTAGTCAATGAACGGGGCAGATGGTAAAGCTGGATCCGAGAATATTTGAGGAAGAAGAGTTTGGATATATCCTCAGAAAATGCATTAAAAAACCCAGAATATTGGAATAAGATATGGGTCAGTTAAATACAAAACTGATTCATTTCCTATAAAGCATCATACATAACGTCTGATCAATCTTCCTCAAAACTGTCAAAGGTACTGAAAACAAGTCTAAGAAACTATTAGGGCCAAGAGGAGCCTAAAGATAGATGGTGATTGAGTGTAATGGGGCATCCTGGCTAGGATCTTGAAAGTAAAAAAAGAAAACTAGGCAAAAACAAGGCAACCTAAATAAACTATGGACTTCAGTTAAAAATACTATATCGATATTGCTATATTAATTGTAACAAATGTACCATACTAATGTAATATATTAATAAAAGGGAAAACGGTGAAGAGGTATATGGAAACTCTCTGTACCATAAAATGATGCTTTGAAAAAACTGTTAATTTTATTTTTAAAATTAAAAGCAATTATACTAAACTGGAAAAAATGCCTTCAGCAAAATATCAATGGCAAAATGTTATGTATTTTTACAGTTATTTTTTCCTTTCCTGAAAATTATTTCTACTGAATTTACTCTTGATTTTAAAGAATTATATTCAGTGAGATGGCACTTTCTTGCTACATTTTCCTCATGTAGAAATTTACATACTTTGTGAATACTTCCAAAAAAAATCTTTGTACATTTTTCTAGTGTCTAATATGATAAATATGCAATAAATATTTTGCATTTATTTTGTTTCTTATTAATTATTCTTGTCTGAATCTTAGGTCTTCACCTCTAAATGAGGATGTTTTCATTTCTATTTTTTTCACATTGAAACATGCAAATATTTTAGTCTAAGTATTTTTCACACAAATTGCCCGTAGGCCTCCATTCAGAGTGCCTTTATTTAGCAAATATTTTCTCATTAAATGTTCCTGTCATTTCTTTTTTCCAAGTATTTTATATGTACTTACACTCTATTTTTGTACTTCTCACATCTCACTTTTGATAATATTCGTTTGATAATTTAAAAAATAGTCTTTCTATCATAATATAATTTGGAATTTGTTTATTTTTGTAACCAGTGAAATATACCACACAGTATAGCAGACTTAAGCAAAATTGATTATAGAGGAAACCAAAATTTGGACCAAAACCTGTTGAAAGAACTGTTGTAGGTGACTTAGGCATAAAGAAAAAATAAATAAATAAAAAATAAAGGATTCTAAGCTGACAAGGTCTTTGCAATCTGTGAGGTCAACCAAGAGTTGCTTCACCTAAAAAAAAAAAGAACTGTTGCAACAAAAAAATTGAGGTTAATAAAATGATCCTTGCTACAACATGGATGAACACTAGGCCAAGGGAGGGAAGTCAGATAAAAAAGACCACATATTGTATGTATGATTCCATTTATAAAAAATGTCTATAGAGGCAGATGAACATAAAAAAAGAAAGAAAAAAAGATTAGCGATGACTAGAACCAAGGGATGGAAACAGGGCTTGACAGATGATCTTTTTGGGGTGATGAAAATGTTCTAAATCTGGATTATGGTAATGTTTGCATAACTCTGTAAACTTTCCAAAATTCACTGAATTATACAATTAAAAGGGTGAATGTTATGGTATCTAAATTATACCTCAATAAAGCTATTTTAAGATGATGCTCATGAAGAAGGCCTTGCAGGCAGCTTCATCCAGGCAGTCTGGCATCATCAAGATGAATTTCTGAGTTTGCAAATTATTACAGTTACTTTGCCCCTGAATCTGCTCAGAATCAGTACTGAATTTCACAGGAGGCAAATTACAATTCTAGTGTGTAGGAACAACTGTGTTCAGGCTCCTAATACATGATAGAAACTTGCAAAGTACTTTACAATGAATAAGCTCCACAGAGAATTTAAGAAATTAATTATTCTGAATCTTGTAATTACTTTCTTTTATTCAGCCATTACCCCTTCACTTCTATCATTTCTGTTTGACAACTTTTAAAAAATAACCCCTTATCTTTCTTCTTTTCATTGATGAATGTCATGTAGAATTTCAGATGCCCCTTTTCTTTTCATTAATGCAAAGTTCCTTTCTTTTTATACATGAAACTACTGAGTTCAAGCAATTAGTGGGGAAAAAAGCTATGAAAAACTTTATATTTCCCACTGAACTGAAGCTCTTAACCTGTGAATAAATACATGTCATTGATGGGTTAGAAATCAATAAAGAAAATCCACAAGAAAAGCCTTTGTTGTAAGAACAGGCGCTCTTCAGTGACCCTTAATTTCTGGATATTTATGGAAAGTATTCATGAGTGTGAAACAAGGGCATTATTCATTTCTTTGAACCATCAGGAAATAACCAGAAAGGAGCCAGTTAATAAAAAAAAAAAATTAAAAGTCCATTGGTAAGAAATTGAACATATCAACCATGAAATTGTGTTAATTTGATAATTAAAGTGTCTTAGTTCAAATGTAGATCCTGGACATTTAACAAAATGGTGACAAAATAATTAGGAATAAAGGCATTTAATACACACATTAATAGGCAAAATGGATAAAGTATAAAGCTCCCTTCAAGAAAATGCTTTTTGAACAGCACAGAGAAATTATGCATAAACCTTATATTATTTCATCATTCAAAGAGGATCTGAGAAGAAAGGAAGCCTTTCTAGTTCATTTGAGTTCTGAAAGGCACAATCAGAAACAGGAGGGATGAAAGATGAAAGGGGAGGAAAGAGGGATGTGGAAACTAACAAATAAAGAAGGAAGAGCATGCAATCCTGCATCTTAGTCCCCTTCCTCTCACTTTTAATTTTCTCATTCTCTTTACTATTACTCTCTCTCTCCTCACCTTTATTCCTTCACATTGTCGTCCCCTTTAAGATTTTCTCTAGTCTTTGTATGTTTCATCTTCACTTTCTTCTTTCCTTTCTTCTCATAAAAACATTCATTAAGGCAAGAAAACTCTTGAGAAAAATGAAATTGAATGGTTTAATTTTTGTACCAAATTCAAGAGGTGAAAATGAGGAAAGAAAACCAATGCATCATTTCTTTATAGTTCAGACGAGATGGCAACCTTAGGAGAAAATAGCAAACCAGGGGATAGAAACAGAGGGCTTCGTGAAAAAAGGTAATTCATTAAAATACCTATTGTTCTGAGGCTGGATGCATGAACTGATATTTGTACAGCTTCAGCTGGGTAATTGGGTTCTCTTGCTTTGTCTCTTTCCCTTGAGGAGTTTAAATTTTTCCTTTTATAACTATCATACAGAGATGAGTCAGTGGCCCAGTTTTTTTAAAAAGTAAATTTTTTAAAACGTAGTTTACAGTGTAGTTAGAAATAATATGGCCCCAATTCATGCCAGGGTCTTTTTTTGTGTGTGCATAAAGCATCCGGGGAATGCATTTAACTGCTAATTTTGAATAATGGAGGAGAAAAAGCTAACTATGTGCTATAATATTATATTACATATCAGAGCAATATTCATCAAGTCATTTCACTTATTGTTCCACAGCAGTCCCTGTTATTCATTATTATTATATGGCATATTTATTATTACTTCTGTTTTTATTATTATTATTATTATTATTATGTGTATGATGCAATTCAAGTTAAATCATTTTTTCAGATCATTTATATTATATATTTTTAGACCTGAAAAGATCAATTCCTTCATCTAGCAAAAGAGGAATGGAGGTGCAGAAAAATTAAGTACCTCACCCAAGTTACATTGCTAATTAGGAACAAACTTGGAAGTAGAATTCAGGCCTCCTAGAGTTCTCTGGCTACTAGATGAGACAAAATTTTACTTAGCACCGCAATGATCCACCAGCATGGGAAAAGAGACATTTTACACGTTTGCATTCTTTTTAACTAGGTCATGAAATGGAGAATTCTTATTTACAAAACCTTTTGGTTGGCCTTGGCTAACACCAGAGATGTCATACAATTATAAATGTAAGGTAGAGATAGTAATTCAAGGTCAGCCCTAGGCTATACTAAAGTACCCCCAGTATTTCAGGAATTGTGAAAATTTGTCAAGACAGCAATTAGACACTGGGTTAGAAATCTCAATTAGGTCCCATCACTCTCATCTTTTTCAGAGTAATTGCTGATTGCAACTAGTACTTGATTCTTCATTTCGTCTTCCTATTTCCTATTAGAATTCAGATTTACTTCAAAGCAAGGTCCCTCAATAATTATTATTTATAGTTTCTAAAAATAGAAGATTACGTTCTCATATATTGTCCCATTAATACATAGACTTTGAGGCAGGAAGTGGGTTTTTTTCTAACTCCTTCTTTATTGTCATACCTGAATGTGGATGCAAATTAAAAATGTGGACAAAAAATAAAATAAAAAGAGCAAATCCTTACTAATATGCTTCACAATTAATCTTCATATTCGGAGGTGTTTTGTTTTCATAATGCTTCCCAGACAAAACTCATGATACATTACATTAAGATTAGTTTTCCAAGAAAACAGTTTTTTATTATTTTCCTCTGGTGGCTTCAGGCAAGTAATCTACCTTTCTGTGCCTCAGTTTCTTTTTCTGTAAATTGAAGCTAATGATAGTATCTACCTCAAAGACCAGTTGTGAGGATTAAATGAGTCCAAAGTCAAGACCCTTTCGAGTAGTGACTAGTACGTGATCAGTCCCCGCCAAAACAGATATTTACTCTTTTTCCTTGGAAAAATACTAAAGTTTAGATTAACTATCACATAACTCTTAGTTTATCTTTTAGAATAATTTTACCTGGATAGCCATGGAAAATGAATAAACAATAGTGAAAGATGTATACTGATTTTAAGAAACTAGACAAACTTCCATATCCTCAGTTTTGCCATGCTATATGAGAATTTTCAATCTTGTGTACACAGAACTTCATCATCAGGAATGGAGGTATTTGAACTCAAATTTTGCTCTTTCATCTTCAGCACTCAGTCTGAGACTAGATTTATGACTCTAATGTTTGAGGCCAGTGTTCCTTGGAAATAGTTAACATTTGGGAGGTTATCTTTATTATGGAAATTAATCTTCTCACTGTTTTATTCATTAATATTTTAATATGTTTATGATGGAACTCAACCCAAATCAATTTCCAAATCAAATCTGTCCTTCAGTAATTTGATTTGTTGGAAGAGAGAACAAAAGCATTACCAACAGGGTACTTTGAATGAAATTATAATTAATTAGGCATATGAATGCACTAACTAATTTTAGATGAGTAATTAGATGACTAATTATGTTGAAAACAGAACTGAGTGCTTAATGAGATGACCATGGCCAATTCTACCCACATAGAATTTTTTTATTATTATTACTTTTGATAGTTTTTGATGATGCAGGTTAGTAACCTGTTGCACATAAAAGATATGTAGAGGTATGATCTGAGTCTGTTTTGACTTGTAATTTCCATTATACACCCACAATTAAGGCTTCTTTCCAAAACATGTGTTCCATGACTATATTTTACAGATTTATTGATATTCCATCTCTCCTTTCACACCCGTCACACACACACACACACACCTTCCCACCACCACCTAAATCCTAAGATAATTGCTTTAAGTTACTGATTATAGCTATAATTTATTATTTCTGCTTAAGTTTGGGATCTACACAGTGACACATTAAACAAGAAGAGAAATAACACGTTGATTGGTCTATAGACAAATCTTGATTCACCCTGGAGAAATATCTGAACTGGCAGTTTCTTCTTTGAAAAGGCACTGCCCGCAACCAGTTCAGATCACAAGCAACCTTGAAGCATTCAGCAGTTCTGCTTCAGGCAGCTGGTTCTAACTAGCACCTATTTGGCAGAAAACTACACTCAGGATTTCTGGTTTTAAGTTTAAACCAATATTTCATAGCAATTGTGTTGTCAGAATTCAGGTCAGGAAGATGGCAGATGTTAATTTAAACCAAAGAAGCAAAACAAACTCCTTTCATTTTTTCTTTTTTTTTATCATTATATTGGCAGCTCTGCAGAAATTATGAACATAAAATAAACTGTAAGTGGGTTAGAGACACACAGAGTGGAGAAAAACTTTCTTATGGTATTTTGGTATCTGGTAAATATCAAAGGGGTTCTAAAATCAGACAAATAATGTAATGGTGGGAAAAGTGACAGTCTCTGTATGTCAGAAAATAATATTTTTGATTTTCTCTATTCTAAAAAGCAAAGTGACAATCATAATGATGTTAGTTTTTCTGAAACTGCTTTTTTTTTTATCTGTATCATTCAATGAGACAGACTGTAAGATAAATCCCCACAGAAAATGTGTTTATCTTGTCTCTTCTTTTTTCCTACTTCAAAAAGCCTCCCTTTTGAGAAAGTGTCACATGTGCAAGAAATGCATATTACCTGGAATCCAGGTAGAGCCAAATTTACTCTGGTTAAAATACAAGATTCCTCATTCTTTCAGGGTAAATGCAAAATTGTGGAAAGAGCCTATGAATCTACATTAATATATGTATATGTATGATCATCTGTGTATGTATAACTAGCTTTACATTTGCTCTTCTCTTCCACCTGTTTTTTTTTATATTTTCATAAAGCAAAGAAAGACCTACCACTGCATATATTCCTGATAAAAATTTCTGTCTGTAAAGAGAATTATAAATCTACCATAAAATCATTTTGAATTAGCAATTTATAATTCTTCATATTCTTCAGGGAACTATATACTGAATTGATAATTTTTTTCACACTGAAGCAATTATTAAAGAATTATCTTTTGTATTCTTCAAGTCAGTCACCAGTTATTTGACCAGTGTCTAAAGATTATCTAATGGAATTCCTTGTTTGATCAATATTTTGTTTCCATGAGACCAATAAATGATATGTACCCCTGGATGCTTTTATGGCTCCCTTTCTGACCAAACATTTTCAGAGACTGGTCATCACCACCAAGTAGTTTTGAAATTTGTTATGTGATAATCTTATCTGGTTTGCCATTTTATTTTGGTTATTTTTGCTGACCTTTTGCTTGCCCAAGAAAGCATTCAGGAATGTGGGCTCTCTACTTGAGGATAACAAAACATTATTTACCTTTGATTAGGCACTTTGCTAGGTCTTGTTTAAGGGGGCACATCATGCTTCCACATCCTGCCTAGAAAAAATCACTTCAGATACCACAGGTTGCACATTACCTGTTTCCGGGCACTTCAGGAAAATAGAGACATTTTGCTTTTGCCAGTTTAACCCAAAGAGCAAAAATAGAAGCTCTTTTTGTATTTGGTTTATTCCTCAATGAGAAAAAAATAAAAAGAAAGTTTAGAAAGAGAAATATAGATTCTACAAAAGCCTTATGTAGAAATGTAGACCAAATTTGTAAATTCACACAAGGTCCTAAGAATTTTTTCAGCTTGCCCCTTTTTTTTTTCTGTTAACTTTTCCCCAGGTCAGCAAAAGGATGCGCTCTCCTTTAGTTGCTAGAAACCTTAACAATTCTGCCCACTTCCAGAAGGTGAGGCACTGTTTCCTTTCTGAACTGGAAAATTTATTAGAAAAACTGATACTGTGTCAGAGAAGCTGAAAATATGAACAGACAAAGGAATTCAAAATAGTCATATGCTTTTATTTTTTAAACATGTAACTTCAAGAACCAACAGTTAGCACACTTTTACAATTTATAATATTCCGTCCACATGTGTTTGTGTAAGTGTTGCATATACTACGGGAGAAGGTAAGAGAATTTGACAGTGATACTGTGTGTGCACGTGTGTTTATGTGTGCATGCCCCTGTTTATGTGTGTACATGTGTTTATGTTTGTGTGTATGTGCACATGTATGTGTGTGTTCCCTGTTTCTTGAAAGCATATACTTTCTAAAATATATATAATTCAGTTTGGTGTATTTTATCAAATCTAAAGCCAAAATACTTTTTTTACATTTTTATGCCTGGTTTGATTCTTTCTATATCTGACTTCATGTGTTACTAATTATATAATTCTACTTAGTACTGTATTTGAATTGAGAAATCTATTTCCCCAGCTTTTTGGTATGATGCACTATACATTTTGCAAATGTCTATGCATCAAGCTCATATAACAGACTTTAAATTCTGGCCTTAAGCTAACTAACTGGGATGGCTGTATTTGTTTGACCTGGTATATCTCCTTTTTGGTACTTTGTAGAAAAGACATGAATTTATATTGGCCACAGAAATGATGTTTATTCCTGTATATAGCATCCCACGATTTAGAATGCAAAGTTTGTCTTCACTGCAATTGATTTATATGGGCATCCACTGAACTCCACGTTCTAATGGAATTCCTTCGGCAAGTTACATTTCAACATATGTTCATAAAAAGATGTAATTTTCGGGAAAACAAATTGAAAGAAGTCAAGATAAAGATATTACATTTTGTTTTTTAAGAAAGTTTTTAGACATAGTTGGTCAGTGAATTCTATCACTTCTAAAATTATTTTTAAAAGATTAGAATGCCTTTATTATATGTTTTATTACTTTATAGTTTGTGAGGATATAATAAAAAAAACATTTAAACAACACATGGGTAATTCTGTCTGATAACTTATTAACTACTCCCCAATTAAGCTAACATAAACCTCAGAGACTGTGAAGTAGAAAACAGGTGTTAGATTGCTTTAATCTTGCATGGTATCTAGAATTGTCACACTGATGTCAGGTGCATGATAGGTGTTGAATGGTACTGGGGGGGGGCGGCGGGGATATTATCCAAAACAAAGATGTCATGGTTCTCAAAAAATGAAATAAAATAAATTCAGTAAATGTCTATACACTACTAACAACCCATGAATTGAAATGTCTAAGGTGCAAATGGTAATTCTAAACTAAATATGGAGAAATAGAGAAAAACAGTTAGACTGGTTTCTGCTTTCCATTTATGGTTTCATATAGACCTTGACAAGGCACATCCTTTCACATTGTGTGTAACAGAAGAGGATTAGCATCATCACCGTAATTTTGTTTTAGCATACCCCATCTCTGTCCATGCATGAAAGCCGTTAAGAAGGACTTGGTCCAAGGTCAAGTGTAAATTCATCTGTGAAGGTTCTTCCAAGAAGGTAATATTATGATTATTCCAAGATGGCTTACACTCCCTTATTGGCTTAGGAGAGCACACGCAGCTGTGCCACAGCTGGGAAAGCACCTGGTTTCCCATCATCTAGAGCTGAGCCTGCACACCACTCTGGAGTCTCTTACCCTTCCTAGTGGGTGAGATGGAAAGGAAAGCTCAAAACAAATTTTAGAAGTTGAACTCTTTCCTCCACACCAGGTGGCTACATAACAGATAACATCCTATGTAGATCTAAAGTATTCATTTTTCAACAAGAATTCTTCAAAGCAGTGATATGTAAAGTTGCTTCCAAAAGTTTTTTTAAAAAAAAACTACCATATATTGTGAAGGTATTTAAAATAGTTAAAAATTATTGACTTATAAAAGTAAAATCTTATTCATAATCTGTGTCTGTTGAAATGCAGAATTAAATTCTGTATTTTAAAATACAATTTTTAATCATGCTTTTTAAAAACAGGAACAGTAAAAGTATATGATTAAAAGATTCATTTATTAACCTGTATATACTTAGCCAATCTGAAGTACTAGGGCTACAGTGTAGAAACTAAAGAAATTAAGTAAATTCTGAAAGCATAAATAAAGGAAAAGTTTGAGATCAATTTATTCCAGACCTGGAAATAAATGACACAGATGCATGTTAAAACTGAGCGTCCCAGGAGGACTTGGAATGGTGAAAAATAGGTCATTCTTTCCTTCAAAGATGCAAAAAACCTGGATTGGGAGAAATTAATTTACCTAAGTAACATAGTGGAAATAAAGACAGTAGTCAGAAGAGTGTTGTCAGAGCTGAGGATAACAGTGTCTGTGCTACTAATAATGAATAACACTAAATAATAGTTAATAATTCAAATTGGAATATTGGCATTACTATACTTATGTCTCTAAAATACAACCATAATGCTGCCATTTACACAAGTGACATTTATTGAATTGTATGAAAATTCTATCACAAATCAACTGTGAGATAGCAGAACAGCTATTACTGTACTCAGTTTACAGGTATAACTACTTAGAAACCATAGAAGCATGGCAGCTGTAGTGCATAATTCCAGAGGATACCATTTATACTGTAACCATCACATAACATTATTCAGATACCAGAGGTGGTTAATGACAGCTGGATCCTTTGGGCAAAGTTTCAGAACTTGGACATTAGAGTCATATGGGCATTTTTACTGGCCAAGTGGCCTTGGTCCTGATGTTTATTATCATTATTACCGTTTATTTTCTTTGTGCCTTGGTTTCTTAATATTCAAGATGGGATAGTAGTATTTGTTTCACACATGTGTTGGGAGTATTAATGAGGTGTATATATAAAACATTTCATACAAAATAGACATTCAATAGATAGTATGAGTTAGATAAATTTTATTAAGAGTTACTGTCTTTTGATTTCTAGGTGAGAACTCATTCCAGTACATCAAGCTTCTTATTTTTTTTAACATGGATTAATTCCATATAGCTGTATTATTTAAATATATATTTTATGTATAAATGCACAGTGATACACACACATGTAATAAACATGATAAACTTACACAAACTCATATATATATATATAATTTTTAATAACATTTGTGAATTTTCCCAAATGAAATGTTTGTGATCATCTTTACTGAATAACAAAAACTTTGTTGTCATAATAGCTTAAATATCATTCTATTTTTTGGAGTAGTCTAATTATGGATTATGTAAGTTAATTTTGTTAAATCATATCAAAAATAAAACTTGTAAAAAGCACCTAAATTAGTATGTAAAAATTTTTCTTTCAGAACTATGTGACAATGGTGTTAGCTTTGTTTAAAAAAATCCCTTCAAGTCTAATTTACTTAAACTAAAGATAACAAAATAAAGAGTGATAAAAAAGTTAACTTCCAATAGGCAAAGAAGAATAATTATTGGGGCAGGAGGGAGAAAGGAAGTTCCATCTTTAAAATGTGTTTCTTAGCTTTGATAATATAAGTTTTCAATAAATAATCTTTTCCAAAAGAAGTTCAATCAGATGAAAAAGAACCCAAGATGTGTATGATTAAAAAGTATCAGCAGCCTAATCCATCAATGTGTATTCAGAATATTTCCAATATACCTATAAATAAATCCTTTCCAGATTTTCTACAGTTTTCCTATTCTTGAAAGAGCACAGCACTTTTTTTATTTTTTCATTTTTCCCCTTTATTTATGTCTTTGTTTAGTCAGTCAATAAATATTTATTGAGCAAATAGTAATAACAATATGCACCAGGAACTGAGTAAGATTCATTCTTGCTTTGATGGAATTTAACATACATGTAAGTTAAGAAAAAGAAATAGGTAAGAAACAAGGTACAACATAAGAATAAATAAGTCTCAAGAAGAGGAGAAGGCACTTCCAGCAGTTGTCATCTAAGAAATCTGATGAAGAAGGAACAGTTAGACTGAGTGGGACAAGCAAAGATGGATGATGGGGCATTCTAGGTATAGGAGAGCTTATTTTATACTTTGGGAAATATGAAATAGGATTATAAGCATTTTTGAGAACTGAATAAGAAATATTTGTTACAAATCATTTATTTTGCCAATATTTTGGTGGGTTCCATATATGTGTCAGGCACTCTTCTCTGCGCTGATAGTACACCACTGAACAAAACACACTCAAATCCTTGCTTTCATAGAATTCACATTATGTGGTGGCAATAGGGAGGTAGACAACAAAATAAATACATAAGATGTGTCATATATGTATATAGTATATTATACAAAAACTGAACATTTAAAATAGAATGTCAAGAATGGCCTCACTGAAGTGACCTTTGAGTAACAATCAACCAGCAAGAGATGAAGTAGCAAGCCCTAAAGATAGATGAGGGAAGAATATTCTAGATGAAAAGAACAACAAGTGCAAAGGCCCTCAGCTGAGAACATGCCTGGATTGTTTGAAGATCAGGGAGAAGGCCAGTGTAGCTGGAGGAGTGAGCAAGAGCTGGAGAAGGGGACAAGGTCAGAAAGGCGGAGTCTTTGAAAATAGGACTTGAAGACACAGACCATTTTCAAAGCTCTGGCTCTTACTTGAACTGATATGGGAAGTCTCAGAGCAATGAGCAGAGGAGACTTGATCTTCCTAGAGAACGAAAGGCTCATCTGGTTCATCTATTTAGTGTATGTTCTAGGGGAAAAGGGTAGAAGCCAAATGAAGGACCAGCAGACATTCAGAACGTCTAGCAAGTGATCATGATGGCTGGGACCAGTGTGGTATGAGTGGAGGTGAAAAACAATAGCCAGGTCTTAGATACTTTGAAGGTAAAGTTGACAAGATATGCTGATGAAGAATGAGACAAAGAGAGACATCAGAGTTTTAGATCTAAGCAAATGAAAGAGTTGTCAGTAAATAGAATGCAATGTGAAAGGAGCAGATCTTAAAAGGGGTGGGTCAAAAATGTGGCTATTTTGGTGCCTAGTTAGGTGCAATTTATTCATTCATTATTTTTCTATTTTTTAATTATGCTTAATAATGATGCTTTTTATACTGGAATAAAGTCACTCAAACCTAAAAAATAAGGCTACTTCATAAACTGAAAGTTAAGAGCATTACTTCTTTAACTAACCCAATATTGTCAGGGTTAATTATTGTATTTTGGGGTTGTTTTCTTTTTGGCATGTCATAGAAGTGGTTAAAGTAGTTGGGCGGTAGAGATGGGTGTATACATAAAGATAAACTGTTTAGGCAAAACAAACTAAGGGAATTTCATGACGCTAAATCTCTAAGAGGAGTTCCCAAAGGGTCTAGTCAGACATTGAAATAGACAAAGTGCCCATCAAGCTCCTATATATTCAAAGCATCCCAAACTGAAGAAGAAGAAAGGAGAACTTTAAATGAGAAAAAAACTGTTCATTTCTTTCTATCCAACACCCAAGAATATCTGAAGTACCAATTCCAATTCCAATATTTCAAACTATGGCAATAGAGGTTATGATGGGCAGCCCCGAGATTTTATAACTTACCATATTACAATTAAGAGCTATCCCATCATTATCAATAACTGAGAATAAACAAAGTAATCTGCCAAATACATAGGAATGTAAAGGCAAGACCTCTTATCATACTTCCTGTGCTAATGTGAACTAAATGATTTTAAGTCTTTTTTTTCAGTTCTTTAAATGGTCAAGCATATAATTTTTGACCTATTATTTGGCCAGTGTTGAACATAAACAAGTAAGTGTGCATGTATGCTCTAGAAGAAATTTTTATAATTGTGTTGCTCAAATTTTATTTTCACCTTGAGCTGTGAAATTAAATTCTTTTAAATTAAATTTATTGGGTGACACTGGTTAGTAAAATTATATAGTGTTCAATTGTACAATTCAATAACACATCATACATATATTGCATTGTGTTCTCACCACCTAAAGTAAAATTTCCCTGTGTCACCATGTATTTGACCACCTTTCCCCTATCACCTCCCCTCTTTCCCTCTGGTAACCACTAAATTGTTGTCAGTGTCTATGATTTTTTAAAAATTTGTTTATCTTATTCATTTGTTGCTTTAAGTTTTACATCAAAAAACAGACAATTCAATTAAAAAATAGAATACCCAAAATTTTTAAGGATGAAACTAAAACTTTAATTTTGGAGAATTTAATTAATAATAGTGCTATTGTAACTACTACCACCTATGTCTCATGCACTCTCAGGTTTGTTCCATTAAACATATAAAACAACACATTTAAAATATTGAATACTCTAATTTCTCATTTAACAAGCTATATTATTTTATTCCTTAAACTTTCATCTTTTTTAATGGAAAACAATTATTTAATTCATATTCATCTTTCTGCATGTAGTACTTTTTTCTAAATTAAAAATAGAAAATTACAAATTAAATACAGTTGGTTAAAGAACTGCCTAGAGACCATTTGCCGTTAATGGATTTGACTTCAGAAAAAACAAAACCAAAACAACTTTTAGTCCATTAATTGCAAATTGTTGAAGCCAGCAGCAGCTTAACTTTACAAAGTTGTTTTAAAAGGAAGGAAGAAAAGAAGGAAGAAAAGAGAAAAAAGAGAGGAAGAGAGGGAATAAAGAAAGGAAAGAAGAAAAAAGAGAAGAAGAGGAGAAGGAAGGAGAATACAAAGAAAGAAAAAAATAGAAAGAGAAAAATGGAAATCGAACAAATGGAATATTTTTTAGATCAAAATGGAGTGATGCTGTGGGTGAACAGGTAGTCTCAAGTTCAGGAATGCTTTCTTTCTTGCTTTTGTTTTTGCTTGCTGTTGTACTGAATGTTTATATCTCCCCACCCCCACCTCTTAATCCATATGTGGAGGCACTACCCCCCAAAATGGTGGCATTAGGAGGTGGGGCCTTTGAGAGGTAATTAGCTTTAGAGAAAGCCATGCGGGTGGGGCCCCTATGATGGAAATAGTGCCCCTCTAAGAAGGGAAAGTGAGATCAGTGATCTCTCTCCACCATGTGAGGGTACAGTGAGATAGTAGCCATCCACAAGCCTGGAAGAAGACTCACCAGAATCCAGCCATGCTGGCACCCTGATCCCAGAATTGCAGTCTCTAGAACAGTGAAAAATAAATATGTGCCATTTGAGCCCCCAAGTTTATGATATTTTGTTACAGCAGCCCGAGCTGACTAATTTTTCTTTGCTCCCTTCCCCTCCTCCAGGTTGCTGTCTCAGGCCCACCCCTACACATCTTACTTGGAAGTCAACTCCACTGTGCTCAGTGCTTGATGTGCTATATGTGGAGGTTAGAAGGGCTGCATCCTGATGTCAGAGTATCCATACCAGGCACTGGGAGGAGTAAATTTTCCTTATTTTTGCTGGTGCATCTACTCATATAGCACAGAAAAGTATGACCAAGTAAGTTCTCATGTAAGACAAGAAGGCCAGAAAAAAAAAAAAAACTTGCCATTCAATCTTTATTTTCACCATGAATTCTAATCTGAGAGCATGTAACTCGAAAGATTAACTTCCAAGTGCATTTTTAAATAAAGTAGCTCACAGTTTTATCCTCCAATATTTTGCTGCCAACCTGGACAGCTTTAGTTTGGGAAATTTGCATTTTAAACTACAGTAGTTGCAATCCAAACATATTGCTTGTGTTAAGCTAAATGAAAGTAATAGTGGAAAACAGACACATTCCTCTTCTAAAAATTTGGATGAATGTTATTACTATACTTGATACCAAGAAAATATCATTATCTGACAGTTGAATTTATTTAGAATATATGCTTTTTTAAATTTAATATTTTTTTAAAAATTTAAAAACAGTTTATTGACTAGAATATAATTTACTCTATATTATAAATAACAAAGATGTGCTTAAGAGTTTCTTTAAATGTAAACAAATAAATCCTTCAGTCTCTTACCATGTGAATAATTGTAAAGATCAGGGGCTCATCCAAGTTTTATAAGGCCTGAAACTTAACAATTTTTTAATATTTTTTTAACTAAAAAAAAATGATAAATATCATCCTTCCTTTTCAAGTTTAATCAAATTTCCATTAATTACATCATCTAAATATTTTTTGAGCTTGTCTTTTTTTTCTCTCTATATGTCCACTATAACTGTCTTAATGTTCACTATTACCTTTCACCAATATTCTTACAACTGTTCCAAATTGTTATCTTTAGTCTTTGCATTGCTTGCTTCTAATATTTTCTCCATATTGCAGTGAGATACTTTATCAAGGGAAATCTGATCATGTCATTCTTCTGCTTAAAACCTTACAATGGGGAAAAATACCCAAATCAAAAGACAAACACAACAAAAACATTTAAAATTGCTCCTCATTACTCTTAGAGTAAAATGCAAACTGCTTAACATGTCTAAAGAGGTCAGTAAAGTCTGCCTCCTGCCATCTCTCTAGCCTCTTTCCCTATCATTCAAAGATCACACTGTGTGCTGCAGTCATGCTGACCTTTTTATGTATTTGAGATACTTTAGGTCATTCTGTCTGATACACAGTCCCTCTCTGTGAGCTCTTCTTTATCTTTGAGGCTCAGGTTGGCAGTAAATTATGATGAACTCTAATGTATGAGTTAGTAATACCTCTCTATAGAATTCTTTACAACATCTATTAATGTTTATTACTTTAGTGTACTGTGTTCCCCACTTGTTTATTTGTAGATTATAAGTGCTTTAAGGACAGGACCAATGATCGTCTTGTTTAATTTGCATTTTTTGTGCTGAGTTCATTGCCTATTCTCTAGCAGATGGGCAAGTTATTTATGTTCGTAAACTCTAAAATGGAGATGATGATGATACTTACCTCCTCAGTTGTCATGAGAACTGAGTAAACTCTTACATGTTAAGAATTTGCAATAGTGCCTAGCACATACTACATGCTTGATAAATGTTAAAGACTGAGATTTAATATATGGGTAAGTAATTTCTCTGACTAAAAAAACTTCCTGCTCAATATTCCCCATATGGATAAGAAGCTATAAATATTGAATATTAGTATTTTTCACTTAAGTAATATTTAATCAACTAGACTGCTTTATGAGAGGTGGTAAACTAGACAAATTGGAAGGTGCAGGATGAGCAGCACAATGTCCCACTCACTCTAATATAATGTTGAAAGTATAAAAATGTTATATGTAAGTATAACATAATAAAATATAATGTAAAGTATAAAAAATAATGTAAAGTATAAAATATAATGTAAGTATAAAAATAGTTATATGGTTTACTACAGAAACCTGTGTGAGGGAATACTTTTAGAAAAGGTCAGTTATAATACCTACAGTCTCCATCATAGAAACCAGCACTAGATATTCACATCTGGGTTCTCCTTTTTTACTTGTGTGAGTTTAACTGTGAATCTAACTTAAAGAACTTCTGACACCTAATCTCTCAGCTCTTCTTTATAAATATGTCAGTATGAGATATAGGGATAAACATGTTTGTATTTATTATTGTGCTTTTCCTTAATACATTCTACACTTCACTGATTAGGATAGGGTTTTTTAGAGCATAAATACCTGAGAACAAAAACTAAATCCAACCCTTATATACAGCAATGCACACAGGAGGGCACTTAATTGATATTGTTGATGATAATAATGGTTAACATTAGGGGTTTTAAACTCGGCACTTATTGACATTTGGGGCTCTATAACTCTTTGTTGTAGGGAAATTGTCCTGTACTTTGTATGATGTTAGCAGCATCCTTAGCCTCTATCTTCTAGATGCTAGTTATACCCCTTCTCAATTGAGGCAACTAAAAATGTCTTCGAATATTGCTAAATGTTTTTTTGGGGAAAAAAATCACCCCAATTAAGAAGCACAGCTCTAGATAAATGCAGACATAGTGGCTTGTTATAAAGGCAAACATGGCAGAGAAAGGATGCAGGCACAGGTCAATATTTCTCACAGAAAACACACAGTACTTTTATTTTTAAATTCAACAGTGTATCTATAATTAAACAACTTTCTAAATCTTCAAAATCTTCTTTTGTTTAAATATTGCCTACACTCTTTTGTGTAATCCTAACCTTTAAATTGTAAATTAGGTTATTCTCTACCAAGTAAAATATCAAGTTTCCTTTTAGTCCAAAGTCAAACACAATTTGAGGACAAAAATATTCTACAAATAAAATTACTTGATAAAGGTACGCCACAAAAAGGTCCCCTCAGCTTTTTAGATGGTTTCATTATTGCTTTAATTCTCATTGGTCTTGTTCAGCAAGTTCCTTCACTTTGTCTTATAGTAAAGGATTTCCTTGTTTGACTCAGTAATGTTGCTGAATTTAGTAGATTGTATTAAAGTTACAAGTTAAGGCATTCGTTTCGGCCTTCATCACTAATTGTGAACCCTTCCATTTCTGTCTTAGATGTTTCCTACCTGTAAAGTGAATTCTCTGATCCAAGAGCGGACATAATTAGAATCAGTAAACATATATCTAAGAGTTTTGAAAGATACTAGACAAATTATGACAGATTTTTATGTTATTTCCACAACTTTACATGAAGCCCTTGAAATCTGATAGTTATGAGTGCAATGAGTGCAGGAGCTAATCAAAGCCTATGAAATATTTTTTAAAACATGCAAGCATGCCCTTTTTCATTCCTTTAGGCAGCGAGAAAGATGTCTCAATGTTCCCTCCTATCTCTAGAAAGCATGCATATGTGGTTGTAAATCTGCTTATAGGTCTGAGTTTTCTTAAGCAATGACCCTCTAAAGAGGTTACTACCAGCCTGGGTGTAAGGAAGAGATCTAGAAAATATATCCTTCTATGTTTATTACAAGATGTTAGCTGTAACATCCACACACAGCATTCTCCAGGCCTCTTATTCATTCTTTAGTCAGTGTTCAGACCATTCAACAAGTTCTTACTGAGGATTATGCAGATACTTTCATACCCCATACCACACTTCCTCTGCCCAAATCTGACTTCATTTGCAGTTGGGTGGACAGATCCCTGCTTGCTGACTGCTTTCAACCCCAAGCCACCCTGTGTGACTTTCATCTTTTTTATCTCCGGGCTGTCTCTAAAGCCCTGGAAGCTCACCCAGTCTGGGCATTCAAGAAGTGGTAGAGTAGTGTACTCAGGGTAACCATTACTAATGGGTGGAGGGTTGGGTAAATAAATGCTCTAGCCTCTCTACCTGCAGAGGAGAGTTCTAAACTACATACAATGTAGCTTAGCAGAAGATCTCAAGAGGATTTAAACCAATTCAGTAACTCACCCTTTATTGGCTTTTTCCTTCCTTGTCTCATTCCCCCATGCCCTTAACTGGAATCTTTTTCCAAATAGACCACCTACACTCAAGACCTTTTTCGGACACTCTTTTTGGGTGAACCCAAAATAAGACAATTTCCCAAATCACTTCAGTTCAATCAACTTTTTTATTGAATAGTAATTCTTTGCTAAAAAATATGCTAGGTTTTAAAGGTAAGTAATGCAATAACACATTCTCTTGATCTTAAGGAGTAAAAGCCTTATTTTTTTGAGGGAGAGAGACAAATGGACACATCATCGCAATAGAGTATTATGGTTGTTATAATAACAGCATATGCAAAGGTTTATGGGAGCTCACAGGAGAGAACAACAAATTCTTTGTGAGGTGGAAGCAGTGGGAAGAAAAATCTATTTTAAAAAGCTTTCAGAAGTGTTTAAACTGATGTTAGAGGCATCAAACAATAATGTGCTGCCTGGAAAACAAAGAAAAAGCAGAAATAATCTGAACTAAGATTAAAAGTGTGGAATATTTATTCCTTCAACGTGAAGTACAGAGTACTTACCACATGATGTGTTTTCTGCTAGGTACTGGGAACATGTCAGTGAGGAAAACAACATTTCATAGAAAATTTTGTCAGGACTTATTATAGTAGTGGAAGTACTTCACTGACTTTCCACCATATTGTGAAAATTTTGACAACAGGAACTAAATTTTGTTGTATTTTTGCCCTCTATTTCATAAAGAATTTATCAAAATCTTCTACTTCTAAAGTTTTACTGTATTTATACATCGTTTTTTAAACAGCCCTATTTCTTGAGCTGTTTTGAAGAGTGACGACACAGAGATGAAGGGACTTGTAATAATGTATCTGAGAAGCTTAACATTTCTTGGTCTTCTTGGAATCATATTTCCAAAATAACTGAAATTTTATTGGTGTAAAACTTCCCCTCAGGTTTTCAACCCATACTGTTCTCAGCCTTGAAATGAGAGAGCGTGTTAAACACTAGGCTGAATGAGGACTTTACTCACTGATAATCTCTCAGGAAATTTTGGTCTGTAAACCTGACCTGGAGTGATTTAGAAAAGCAGCTGTGAGACCTTCGTCTGGAAAACTCTGTCAATGTGATGGACTCAAAAGTGGAAACAAAGGTGAAAAGGGGCATGATTGGCTCCTAACT
The DNA here is from genome assembly GCA_004027375.1 of Macroglossus sobrinus. Lineage (NCBI taxonomy): Eukaryota > Metazoa > Chordata > Mammalia > Chiroptera > Pteropodidae > Macroglossus > Macroglossus sobrinus. The sequence goes on along the minus strand of PVKZ01002654.1, from coordinate 91,310 downwards.
TAATGAGATACACAGCCATCTATGTCTGTAGGACAGATTTATTTTCTGCTAAAACATGTATTTCCTGTCTCATAAACACAACATGAGTACACCTTTTCAAACCCAAGGAGAGACAAAGGCAATGAGGTAGTGTTGCGTAATCAACAAGACTAACTCACACTAGGTTCATTTTCATCTATGAAGGTCACGTTTCTCTAAATTTAGCTTCTACCTACCTCCCCCACAGCCCAGCTCCCAGTCTCTATTTTTAAATGATGACTCTAGTTTCTTAGTTCTGTAAATGGCCTTGTTTTAAATATTCTTCTCATCTATTTTTTTTCCTCCTCTGGGGAGCAAAGTATTTCCTGACATCTGTTTTGAATTTGTTTTTCTTTTAATTTTTGTGTATGCCTCTTTTTCCTATCATCTGTACTGAATTGAAAATAGCATGTTGGGCTGAAGGGTTTTTTGCTCTTTCTAGAATAATATTATCTTTCACCTCAGAAAACTTCAAAAGGGCATGTGTGCTACCTGTACATGGATCATTTGGCCATTGTGATGCAGCCACCCTGGTGTAGTGGACTGACAGATACAAAGCTGTGTGTCCCTGAAACCTCCTACTAAGCTATTTTATGTCTGCAATACTGACAAAACTGAACTATGGATAGTCTCTGTTATGGATTAAATATTTCTGTCTCCCCCCAAAATTCATATGGTGAAGCACTAACCCACAGTGTTACAGTATTTGAAGATGGCTCTTAGGGAGGCAATTAAGGTCAGGTGAGGTCAGACAGCAGAGCCCTCATAAACTAAAACCTGACTATGCTGGCACCTTGATCTCCAGGAATATGAGAAAATTAATTTTAGTTATTTAAGATACACAATGCATAATATTTTGTTATAGCATCCTCAGCAGAGAAAGACAACTTTGTTGCAGAGATTGTCACTATCGCCCCTCTCTCCATGCCATAAACCTCTTCTAGAGATGCAACTGGGGACACTGCCTGTATTTGGGATCATATTGGTATATTCCTATGGCAACTCTTGTCTCATGCAAAAATTCTGCCTCTGTCATATACAATAATGTTATTTAGGGCATGTTTTTTTCATCTCCATTGTAGACTTGTTGAAGAATAAATAAAAATAGAAATTAAATTATCTGTAATTCCATAATTCTAAAATAAATAACAAATAAGTCTAAGATTATTTTCTATTCTTTTTATATTCATATCTATGCTTAAACTGAAGCATGTATATTCTGTTTGCATGTGTGAGTATGCATATATTATTATTACATATTTGTAAGTATTATATATGTGTATATCTAATGGATATGTATGTATATAATCTGAGTGATATTATATCTGCATGTGTACTACATTTGTGTGTGTGTGTGTGTGTGTGTGTTTACACACACATACTCATTATACCTATGATCCTATGATGTCAGCAAAAGATTCTGCCAACCTAGATTCTTTGTGATTCACAATCTGGAGAATGGGTAAACAATTAAAAAGTGGAGAAAGGGAGTTCATAACAAGTGTTGTAAATTAGATAATTTTCAATGTCATGTTAAAAATAAAAGTAAAAATCAGAATTTTTTTTTTTTTTCTGCTTGGCAGCTGAACTCTTCTTTTGAGTGTCACTCCATGCAAAGACTATGCCATGTGGTTCCCTGTTATATTTAAGATAGTATAAAAATATGACACCAAATTGTGCTGACACAATCAGTTTCAGCATGTGTCACTTTCCAAAGGACATCATAGTTTTCTGCACTGAACATTGTTTTAAGCAAAATATTTTATGAATAGGCAATTTAAAATAATAAAGCAGAATGTAAATATGAGCTATTGCTTTTAATAGTAATGAAAAAAAACTCAGAAATTAAAATAAAAAGTTGATAAAGGGAGAAAAATATGATAAAGATTTAGTTTCTCTCACTGTCTCCACCAGGAATGTGACAAGAACTGCACTAAATTAACAGATTGGCAAATGTGCTCATAAAAGACTCACGAGCAGCTCCAAAAGCAGCTGGGTGATGAGTCAGAGGGTGGCTCTGACATCTCTGAGTGACCACTGGGAGTCCGTCCACATTCTCTTGTCTGCTGGTCCCTTGCCATCTGTATTTTGAGATGTCCACAAGAGAGTGGGAAAATATTTTCTTCTCAGGAAATAATCTCTTTAAGTGATTGACTTCTCCAAACAGTCCTCATTCTAGAATTCACATTTACTTAAACGGGCATCTCCTTTTTTATAAAATGGAATATATGGTCAGACTGTCCCACAAGTTCCATTCTCATGATCTTCCATGACCTTGGAAAGGAAAGAACGGGAATTAGAGTGCTTTGTTGGGATACAGTGTTCCTTAACTATCGACTGTGAACTGCTAAAATTACTAAGAAGAAGAAAATCTTGGAAAATATCCTAAAGGTACTTATTCTGTGCTTTTTAAAATTCATTATGTAGTGTTATGATGAAACTTTGAGACATAAATAATAGTTTTTAAACATCATGAGCAGTTTTACATAATTACACGATTCTTTTTTAAAAACACATATAGGTATTAAGTTTCTTTACCAGTTATCTGAAAAATAATTTTCTGAAGTTGACCAACTGTGGTGCATCAATTCTAAAGGTGATAGGGTGTCCAGATTGGGTGTGGAAGGGAAAAAGAAGCATGAGAATATGAGCTCAAAGCACATACACCATAGAAGGAAATGCTTTTTCACTGTGGCTTTGAAAATCTCTTTTTAAAAGGATCCCCTCCCCATCTACTTTGGGGTTTGGCATATGGTGTGTGCTACAGATGGATGCGCAATAATACAGCTGTTAAGTATCTGGCACTCTTGCTCTGCTGTGCTCCCTGCCAGCTGGCCAGCAGCAGCCTAGGCTTGTAGAATGATCTGATTCCTCCCAGCTGTTATGCAAGAGAAAGTAGAGAAATGTTGTTGTTCATCAATTTTCTATCTAAGCCATTTTAGCTAAACAACATTTAAGCTAAACAACAACAGTAACAAGTAGGCTTCATCCACATTATGTGTATGTAATTGTTACTGTAAGGTTCCACTTGGATAAGGTTAAGAGATGGCAGAAACACTCACTGCAGCCTGCTGTGAATAACCTTTGAAAGGAGAAGCCTCAGTCCAGTGCAAGAGAAAGTATGGGTGTTCACTGTGCTGCCTGTGAAGCACCAGCACGTAGACAGACAGACAGGAAGTTCACCTCAACATGAGAGATAACCTTACTTAGTAGCTTGTTTCTGGCAAAAAAATAAAATAAAATGTACCAAACAATATTCACAGTAATAGTTAAAAAAAAAAAAAAGCTCAGCCTGTGAAGTGAAATTCATAAAAGAGTGCCCATTTCAAAAGACTGAAGGTGTTGAAAGAGCAAATCTTATCTGGAAGGCTAATGATGCAGGGAAAAGGATGCTATGTGACACAGGTTTCCAGAGAAGTCATCTGCCTGTTCTCTTAGAAAGTGCAAAGGTCACATTGACTTTTAAAAATGTGGGATAATGTCACAACATTCTATATTTTCTCAATAAAGATGAATGTCTTTTGTTTGTAATGTTTTTATGTTTTAAAATTACATTTTTCTTTTTAAGGATGATTTGTTATCTAACTCTGAATGCATACCAGCAGAGAAAGTGGTGTGTTATAGGGCCCCTTCCTGCTTTATCTTAAAAGTGGTTACCAGATAGCACCTCCACTCCATCCCTAAACCATTCATCATTGAGCATTTGTTCTTGTTTTGCTGACTCTTGCAGTTTTATCAAGGAGGGGAAAAAAAAAAAGGAAGAGAATAATTGACTGGAAACTGTTATGTTTGCAAGATTCTCGGGAACAAGTCTGAGGTGTTGCCAAGGCCTATAGAACCAGCATCTTGGCTTCTGGGCAAGAGTAAATGAGTAAATACAGGATAGTACATGGAGGTACTGCCCTTACCAGAAAGGCACAGGCCACCAAGCAAACCTTGCATTTGCTCCCTGTAATTGCTTGCTGAGACATATACCATTTAAGGTTCCAAATTCAACGTGCGTGGCAAAATTTAAAAATCATTGGGTCTTGAGCAAGTTCACCTGAGACAATAGATGGCAACGTGACAAAGGCTTCCATTGTTAGAGAACCCTGCAGGTTTCCCACAGGACTCCGTCCTTCCAAACTGCTTCATAACTATGATGTGATTCATTAGCCCTCACTACTTGAGATATGTCGTGTCCTTTTATCTTTTCCCAACTGCACCAAAAAGCTATCAGAAAACTTAGATATAAATGGAGAGAAGGAAATGTTACCAGTGGCATAATTATTATAGAATATAGAATGAAAAACAGATAAGAAACAAATACATAATTTGCAAACATCAGGAGCTATTTATTGAAAGGAAGGAGGAGAATAAATGAGTAAATGCTGATTTTCATCTTAATATCATAACCATGAAATGTTTTAATTAAACAGTTGGAGGAAAGATAATGAATATTTTTAATATAGTATTTTGCTAATACATCAAGGTGAAATTAAACAGAATTTCTCATGTAATATATACTGTATTTCTGCAATTCATCTAGGACTCATGGATGAAACACTTTTGAATACTCTCTTTATCTCCCCTGGCTGCCAATTTTATCACAAGTGGAAGCAGTGCTTTAGGAAATAACGGCATATTGGCTAATAAACACTGTCTGATTCAGTGATTTATTTTCTTCAGAAGTTATAGCTGTGTTCAAAATGATACCCAGTGAAGTGTCACACATTAATTTAAAAACATTTCAACAGGAAAATTTATCTGTGAACTTTGTGATGCCATCACGTTGCTATAAAACACTCTCTCGTTTTTCCCCCCTCTACTGGCAGCAATAATAACAATGACACACCTTACAAATGTTACTAAAAGCTCAACAAAACACATATGTTAACCACATTCTGTGTGCAGAGTGCTGCATAAGGCAGTATGACAAGGTAGAGATGGTGGTGGGAGAAAGACGAGAGAAAAGGGACAGAAAAATCAATTTTAAAGAGCAGAGTCTACTAATGATGATTTCAGAGAGCTAAATTCTTTCAATGCTCAAAGACCTGTTGATTGAAGTGAAATTTTTTGTAGGGAGAAGGTAGGGAAATAACTTCCAGTAAGGCTTTCAGACAAGACCGTTTTAGATGAAGATGAGTAAAAAAGTTAGAGAAATGGGTAGCGATAAGTTATGCCTGTTATGTCTCATGGCTAGTAAATTTATAAAAAACTTTTAAAGAAATAGGTCTATCTTATTATTTTGGTGATTAGAAAAAAGTCATATATTCCAAAAGAAAGATTCAAAAAATTGAGTTACTTGGTTTAAGATATTGTTTTACATATAATGGTTAAATGCGTATGGGTCATTGGACCAGATTACATTGATGAATATTTTGATTGCTTTGATGGATTTAAGAATTATATAGATTATCAATTAATCTCCTGCTTTCACAAGTACAATGCTCCCTCCCTTAAATTTTGTTTGGTTCCTTCTCTGTCATTACTGTCCAAACCCAGGAACAATTGCCATGCTCTTTTTTAAGAAGAGTGGTCCTGGAAATAAACTTCTAATGTGGGAAACACTGGAAATATAAGTAGAAGATATACTCAAATAATCTCCAGTGCAGAAGAGAAATATGAGTTACAGACAGTGCTTGTTATCATTGTATATTCACCTACATTTCCAAACTTAATTTTTCTTACTTTGAAAACAAATTTTTAGTATGAACTAAAGCTGATCACTATTCACCAAACACATGGAGAGCATCTCTTACCTCCATACTTTCACTCATATTAATTTCTTGCAATATTCTAGAGTTACTGTGAGCATTGAATGTACTTACGCAAATATGGCTTTTGCCACAATTCCTGGTACTTAGCTATCAATTAAAATTGGCCTTTAGCAAAAAATCTTTCATGATCCTGTTCACAACCCAACTTTTCTATGTATATTTTCTGAACAGTCTAAAATCTGTGATCTATTCATAGGAAAAGGGGACTGCCCTTCCAAATAATGGGTCTTATTTGATTATCATTCTGTAAAATGATGCTTTTTTCTCCTTTCCTGAGTGTATGTAGCATAGTAACTAGTTCAAAAACCTCTCTTTAATAATACCTTAAGTGCTTTTCCAACTGAGTATCATATATGACAACAAAATTAAGAATACTGGAACATTCTGATGAAACATATTAAGCACTATACTAAAGAATAAATATATGTGAAACAAGTCATAAGAAATGGCCAGCCACTGATGAAATCCTCAGTCTTAAGAATGAATGTCTTTCCTCCTCTTTTGGTTCCACTATTAGTTCTCAGTAGTCTTGTGACTTGGTCAAATTTCTTAACAAGGGTGGATGTATTAATTGCAGAGAGGACTCATTCTGTCTTCCATCTCAAAGTTGTCTTCAAATTATATTGATTTCATCTACTGAACTTCTGTCATTTTAGCACTTTCTCCTCGTAATTGCTATTTCATACATCCTTTAAGTACCAGAAAAACCAGTCTTCTCTAATATTAATGCCCTCTGGAAAGATACTTGTTGTAAAAAATGATGAAAAAATATGTGAGAGAAAATTTATAGAATTATCTGCTTTGGCCAGAGACAGAATAATTCCTGGATAGCATATTAACTAGAAAGATGCCCTAATTAAAATCTTTCATACTATGATTGTTATGATTATTTTCTGCATTCCTCAAAACTTTAACCCCTTCTCTCACTGAGGTATCTGAAGTTAAAGGAGATAATCTTGCTACTTCATTAGGATTTTTTTATGTATTTAACTATGTGAATCTCACTTAAACTTAGTAAAGGTTATCATAAATATAATTTATTGTCTATTTTTTTTCTTCAACAAACATTTATTTGGCAATTACTCTGCATCAGGCAGTATCCATGGTCTGGGGATGTAGTAATGAACAGAACAGACAAACACGTCTTAATAAAACTTTATTTAACTGGAGAAAATCATGCAATAAGATGAAAAGTAAACTCAATATGTTATACTCCTAAATGCTCAGAACTAAAAATAAATATGAAATATTGAGATAAGGGTTGAAACGACATTTTAGATAGGATGGCCCAAGAAATGAAAGAAGATAGGAAAACAGGAGTCAATAATGACTGTGGCATTTGGTCTGAACAACTGGATGAATAGAGTCATTACATGAGAGGAGTTGGGTTGGTAGTAGGGTCAAATATCAAATAATATAGGGAGGTTTTGGACCTATCACCTATTTTCAGTATGAAAGTCAAGTGGGAATGTCAACAAGCTAGTGGGACACTTGGGTCTCGAAGGAGACATCTAGATAAAAAAAATATAAATCTGGGAAACAATTTCTAGCTGATGGTTAAAGTTGTGATTCTGGATAAGATTACCCAAGGCATGAACAGGAAGAAGAATGTAAGGTCTGAGCCTTGTAGAGGTCAGGACAATGGAGAAACCTGCAGAGAAGCCTGGGGAGGAGCAGCTAGGAACTTGAGAGGAAACCCAGATAATATGGCATCATGAAAAGCAAGAAAAGAAAATTTCTTGAGTCAAGGTATCACCTCTATCAAATGCTATTGAGTGAAAAGTAACACAAGGAGTCAGAAATGGTCACCAGATTTGCAGCATGAAAGTCAATGATAACTTTGAGGTGGATGGTGGTGACAAGGGACCCAATTTTGATGGTCCAAGGGAAAAAGGAAAGAAATCAGCTTTTTAAGTACCAGGCTTTTTCCTTCAAACCTTTTTCTATTAAGTGGATTGGCAATAAGAGCTCTATTTACTAAAGAAGTAAGTGGGTTGTTTTAGAGCAAAAAAATTTGAAAAACATAAGAACACTTGTTTAGTTGGTGTTACTTGAGAAACTTGACAAATGCTCATTTACAGCAAAACTAGTGGCAAAGTTCCTTCAATAAGGATGTTCCAATACAACCCTCAAACTAGCTTTCAATCCAAAAAAGTTGAGTCATTATTTTTTCTTTTTGGAAATTGTAGTCTAGAGTATGATTACTAAGAAATCCTAGAAAACTGGCATTTTTCTCTTTTTCTTTCTTTCTTTCTTTCTTTCTTTCTTTCTTTCTTTCTTTCTTTCTTTCTTTCTTTCTTTCTTCTTTTCTTTCTTCCTTCCTCCCTTCCTTCCTTCCTTTTTTTCCTTTCCTTTCCTTTTTTTCCTTTCCTTTCCTTTTTTTCCTTTCCTTTCCTTTTTTTCCTTTCCTTTCCTTTCCTTTCCTTTCCTTTCCTTTCCTTTCCTTTCCTTTCCTTTCCTTTCCTTTCCTTTTCTTTCCTTTCCTTTCCTTTTTTCCTTCTTTCTTTCTTTCTTTCTTTCTTTCTTTCTTTCTTTCTTTCTTTCTTTCTTTCTTTCTTTTTTTCTTTCTTTTTTTCTTCTAGTTTTCATAGCCCTTCATCGAAAATATTTCTCAACCTGGGAGCAACTCAAATTTTTACTCTGGAAAAATAAAAACTATATAACCCTCAAGCACTATAGAGGGAAAATTTCAGAAAAATATTTTTCAAGTAGTTTAATCTGGGTTCAATTATTAGCTTTTGTGCTAGAAGGAACATAACATACTATGGAGTCTATATCTGGAAAGGTGGAATTACTAGAGGATTCTCGTCTTTGCCATGTTATACAATTAAAGGAATCATAGAGCATTAAATATATTCATAAAACCCAATGATGGCCACCACTGGCTTTCTAATAATAACTCATCCCCTTTTCAGTGAATCAGAAGCATGTGGGAGCATGTCAGAGTGCATGGTAATCCATTTCCGGCTGCTAGAAAGGTTCTTTTACATAGGAGGAAGATGAAAACATGAGCTTTGCAGTAGAATTTTGATTCATTTAAGAAACCATAGATCTGATACTGGTTAACTCCTGAAATGCTAACCACTGTTATTAGCAGTTATGCATCAATAAGAAACAGGGTTCTCTATTCAATCATCATTTGAAATTCACATGGGCAACACCTTTATAACGTGGATTGTCATCCATCAGCTTGACTGTGATCAAGGAGCCCCAGTTCAACATTGAGTTTCTGAAGTCTAATATTTACCAAATGTGCAACCTTGATCTCTTGCAATCCTCTTTACAAGTTAGATAATGGAGACCATTGGCTTACCCAAAGTACCACAGTGACTTGTGATTATAACTGATACACATTTCCAAGTCTCCACAATTTTCATTGTTTTTGTCATTCAACAAAGCTGCATCGAGCTCTAAATCTCTTTAAGCAAAGCTAAATCAGTTTGCTGATTTAACACTGTAGCACTTGCTTAATTTCCGGGTGGGGGACACATTTTTAAAAGACATTTTAGGAGTAAAATTAGACTAAAAGTGATCATCTCAAATTTGCAGCATTATTATTGAAAATTAAAAATTACTTCAAATTTTATTTACACTTTTAGAGATCCTAGAAGCTTCAATACTGACATAGACTATGCATGTTTTTTCCTCAAAATGGTAATTTGCTTAATTGAAAAGATTACACTTCAGAACAGAACAACTAACTTTTCATTACTCAATGTAGTGTTTCCAAATATTTAGGATTTTCACATTTATTCATGCAGTATACTGAAAAGCTATTTGCTGTTTATCTTGAAGTCAAATTTAACTGGGTGTCCTGTATTTTATCTGACAACCCAGAACAGCATCACAAAAACAAACAAAATATATAAACAGCACTTATATGATTTCTTTCTGGAACAGCAGAAGAAAAATCTTCCTTTAAAGACAGCACTACTGTTTTTAAAACATTGTGCAAAACTTCCCAAGCTGAACCCAGAATAGTAGTTAACTAGAGCAGTGGTTTAAACTGTGGCCTGGGCTCAGCATCATTAGTGTCACATGCACAATGTTAGAAATACATACTGTCAGACCCTCCTCCCCAGACCTACTGTATCAGAAACCCTGAGGGAGGGGCTCAACAACTCTCAACACCCCCTCTCCAATTTTGAGGCAGGTTGAAGTTTGAAACCTACTGAGTGAGATTGTTTTTACTTTCATTAACATCTAAAACCAACTAGAGAATATTTATAAACTCAAGAACTTAGATTTGGATTGCTGTTGATTTTTTGTTTGTTTATTTGTTTTGTTTTGTTTTGTTTTGTTAAAGATTCAGAGAACTTGCGTCATCTCTTAATTAAATAATGAGGATGTGGGTATGGGAAGGGAAGAAGGCTAAAGAGAGAGTAAAATTTTCACATCATATTTTATACAGCCTTTCATTGAAAGGCTGGCCTAAGATAGTTTCCTTAGTATCAAGATTATTTATTGACTACAACCTAAAGCCATTTAATCAAAGCAGCTTCACTGTAAGGTCAATTTTGCAGATAGTGGGGACACCTTATCTAAACAATGCTTTAGAATGGTTCCTAAGTCATATCAAGTAACGGACATTTGAAGCTGCTGGTGAAATGCTTGATGTAATGCTTTTGCTTTTCACACAGAAGTCTGGATCCAAGATGTAAACCAAGGAAGGTTGTAACAAAGAACTTCTAAAGGGTCAAATGATCTATGTACTACAGTCTTATGTTTAAGAACATTTCATTTTGAAAGAGTTTGGTTAGATTCTATATTATTTTAATTAATTAACAGGGAATCAGATATCAATGGGCTCAACATATATATTTCATGTATTCTAATAATTTAAATTAGAATTATATTACTTGATAACAAAATATATCATATAACTGGGATCAATGATTTTTTTGTATATCTTGTGTACACTAAATTTTGTCATGGTCTAAAGCTTTTGATCAAATAAACATATGTTTTGTGTGTTTTTAGTAAATAAAAGAATAAATATAAATTAGCTTTGATGCTATTAACCTTAATCATTTATTTCTTTTTTATTTTTTTCTCTAGGCTCTAAATGGATAAAATAAGTACTATTTATATATGATATAATTGTTACCCTTTTCAACATAACACTCTACTTTATTCAAAAAGGTCTGACTAAATGTTTTATTATTTATAATTTTAGAGGCATAATGCATATAAAGACAAATAAATACAGATGTGTACAACTATATTTACAATATGTATGTATAAATATATATATATATATTACATAAATATCACATCTGTCAATATTTAAACAAGATTATAACCACTTAGATGATGTTGTAGTTCCTTACCCTAAGTATATATGATGGCCATACAGAGATGCTCAGTAAACATACTGGCTGCCAACCCAGAGAGTCGTAAAAAACTGGATGAGTACCATGATGTTAGAAAAAGTTGCTTATATGATCCCGATGACAAACATAATGAAGGGTAACTAATTCATACACAATGAAAATTTTTTGTAAAACATAGTATGGCAAACATTACCCATCACAATTTGAGTCAATAACCAACTCAAACTCTTGAACTTAAATCCAGAGGACATGGTATTCATCCTTGACAAGTGGTTAAGTGCATGAATTA
>PVKZ01002654.1:0-79811 GCA_004027375.1 Macroglossus sobrinus | reverse complement strand
AAACAGCTGTGACAAATAATTATCTTTGTGGTACTCAAGCATGAAGAACCCAATGTTGTTTAGAAACCTTATTCCAGCTAACCTCAAGGAGAAGTCTCTAAATTCCCTTGATTATGAATACACTACTCTCTCTTTTAAAGCAGAGGAGAAGAAAGTATTCTCAAAGGTTTAAGTCATATTTATTTCTTACAACTTGTTTCTTTGTGTCCAAAGAATTTCATCTGTATGACAAATCACAAATTCATTAATATCTTTTATGGCCCAACAAATCAAGACACACTTTTGTAGGTAACATTAAAACAAAGGGATTGCTTTATTTTATTCAAGAAATTCTCCAGTATTTGCAAAAATTATTACATCTAAAAATGCTCTCATAAACAAATAAAACTAATATAAAACCAGAGAATCATAAAAAATAAAATTGTTCCATATTAATCTTAATGTTTGATTCATATTTAAATTCTTCAGTTGAAATATTCATGGTGTAAATTGCTATTTCCTGCTAAATTGAACTGAAAAGCACAAAATGCATTTCTTTGATGATACAGGGTTTCTATAGATATTCTCATAGCCCTAGTTTTATAACCTGTGTTCACAGACTACTGTGATAGTTTGACTAAAAATGCTCACATGACTAACTTCTTCTATTTTACATAGCTACGTACATTTTGGGTGGTGAGTCATTTTAGTTTTATTCAAGAGAGAATTGTTTGAGTACGAAGACTGAGCAGAAAATTGAATCTCAAGTTGTAAAATGTAGCATGAAATTAAGACGTAAAATCTCTCACAGCCTTTCTTTGAAATGGGAAGGGAAAACATTCAACCAGACTGAGCTCTTCTCTTCTTAAAGTTTACATGCCAGTGTATCAAGAAAAAGATGTGTGTACAGGAGGAATAGCAATGTTTGAGATGAGAAGGAAATCTGAGCCTGTGGGCCTGGCATTCCTAGGACCCCTGATATCTTGACCCGAACCAAATTTACATTATTGAAAATTCTGGTTCTTCAATTCACTAAGCCTGCTTTCAAGTAGCGATTCTGATCAAGTAAATGTCCATGGCTAGGATTGTAAATGCCCTTGTATCTTAGAGCCTATTAAGGATCATGACCTTGTGCCTAGAACACAGATGATCCCTGCCAAAAGAGACTTACTCTGTGCCCAGGATATTCAAGGGAGGAGAACATAATGTCCAGTGATGGAGAAAGTAGCAAGTGAGATGAACTCTACAAGTGTGTAGAAAAAAGGAAGAAATAAACCAGAGAAAGTCATTTTGGGTCTTTGTATGGATGATGACAAAAATCATTCAGAGAAATTTGTATTATTTCATTGGCTAATCACTGAGGAGGAATAGAAGGCATCTCAGTGGAGTGATGACACGGTGAGAGCTAGCTTGTCAACCAAGGGGAGAAGCTGAAGGAAGAACAAAAATTTGGAGAGCTAGCAAAGTGTATCAGAGAAAAGACCATTGATGCCTAATTTCTCTGTAAATAACAAGTTCCAATTTTCTCCAATTTTTCCTCTTTACTATAAGGAGCTTACAAAATGACAAGTTGGATATCTGGTTAATAACAAACTGCCATTCATCTATAAAGAGTGAGATGTCTTTGCAGGATATATGTGAAATCTTCACTAGAATCCATTTTTCATTTGGAAAAGCTGAAGATCAGGTGATTAAGACAATCTGATTCCAGTCCTAATACATTTTCCACCATTCCATGCTGCTGCTGCTGCTTTATTATAATAATATCTAATAACAATAATTAGTGTATTATCAGTACCTGTGTTGTCAGGCCCTTGCTTCTCAAGTGTAAGAATCGCCTGGAGGTCTTGTTACAATGTGATCAACCTGGAATCCAGACTAAAGTTCTGAATTTTTAAAGTTCCCAGGCATTGATAATACTGAGTACTAAAACACTAAAACGCTTTCTTTTTTCATTAGGTATTACAGGAAAAGCAGTTGGAAATGGAGTAGAAAAAGATGTAATATTTGTAAAAGTATCATCTTTATTAAAATAGTAATGCCTTACATTTATCTAGTGTGTTATAGTATATAAAGTTATTTTAGAAACATTATGTTATTTGCTACTATCCAAATTATCTATGTATTTAACTGCTTCACCTAATACATGCATATATATATATATATATAATTAATATATATATATATAATTATATATATATATATAATTAAGATCATTCACATATTTATTTTCCTTATAAATTTTTATTCAGAATGGCATATGGTGACAATTAAAAAATTCAAAAAGATGACTATCTGTAATGAAAATGTTTATGCCCTTTTGGGTAAAATAGAAAGTAAATAGAATTGCAACCCAATCGCCATGTTACCTTAAATATAGACTTTAAAATATATATATATATGAACTCCAGTCCTTTTGCTTATATGTACATTAGCCAAAGCATATGGATTTTTCTGTAGACAACTTTCTTAGTGAAGAAAAGTAGGTTACAGTAATAAATACTTCAATTTATGGATTGTTTTCTCCTTCAAATCATGTCAATGTCAGCTTATATCAGTTATTTCCAGACAGAATTTCCTAAGAGTCACACACAGATATCTAAATGTTAAAGAAGAGAATTGGGGGTTTGTTTATAATTGTATGCCAGATTTATCTCCTGTGGGAGTTTGTTTATAATTTTATGCCAGATTTATCTCCAGTAAAATGGATAAAAAAATGCATAGTAAGAGTTTAACTAACCAACAAAAAAACTCAGTATACATTCAATTTCTTCCCTTAAAAAGTCAGGTCCACCTGGGGAATAAAGAAGCATGAAAAAGAATAAAATTTTCAAACATTTTTTTCCGGAACAAAGAATGATAATTTTACATCTTAGGCCATTGCTACTTATTTCATGAAACATGGGCAGCATGGGTGGGCAACACATAGGGCTGGCCATGCAGACTTTGCAAGGCCAGGATGCTTCAACAGAACATGAAGCACATGTCTAGCCAGGGCTGAGATCTTTGGTGATAAAGGGTTCCAGGCTATTTAGAGTTTTATCTGCTTCCTTTATTCTCAGACCATAATAAATGGGATTTCAATTCACAGAGAATAGAATATCATCTTTAATTATTTAGAATATCATAAATGTAAATTTCGACATCATTTTTCCCTAATTTAACTGACTCTAACGCTACTGAAGATTAAGTAGAAAATAGGAATTAACTGAGGTCGTAGTATAAAATTTACTGAGAACAGATGAATAAAAACCTTCAATAAGGAGTGCACAGGTAAGTGAATACTATGCAGTTTGCACAGAACATAAATAGTTCTGCTTCAAAAACTTGTTTGGTTTTCTATAAGATAATTTTACTCATGATAAAATACTGAAAAGTCTACTTAGTTAAAAATTAACTAGATTAGAGTTCATCTGACTGAGTATTATAACCAGGGTGTAGCAGATAACAAATTCAGTTTTCAAACTTGAAATTCCAGAAGCAGGAGCCTGCAGTGCTGGACATACATAATCTCTCTCAGACCCTGATAGTGGTTCTGAGACCCTGATAGTGGTTCCTAAGGCAGAGGATGAGAATGAGGGAGTGATGAAAGTCTAAAGGCAGCAACAGAAAATTCAGGATGAGAGATGAAAATATTCTTGAATGACATTGAGGGGTAGGCATCTCTGCTGGCCTAAATAGCTCAGTTATACTCTTACAGAGTTTCTTTTTGGCTCAAATTAAAACCATAATAGAATGTGACTTTACACTATAACCAAAATGACAGACAATGGCAAGGATGCAGATACATTGGAACCCTCATGCATTGCTGTTGGAAACGTAAAATGGTAAAGCCATTCTGAAAACATTTTGGTAGTTCATGAAAATATTAAAAAGAGTTATATTATCAAGCACTTCCACTTGTAGGTATATACCCAAAAGAAATGAAAGTATATGCTTACACAAAAATGTATACACATAGTCATAGCAAAATTATTCATAATAGCCAAAAAAGTAGAAACAACCCAAATTGATAGATAAATATATTAAATGTGGCATATCCATACATTTTAAGTGTATACTGACATAAACATGAGTTGTATTGGTAGAAATTGTATCGTTATGTATTGTTATGTATTTATTGTGTCTCTCTCAGCAAAGCACTGGATCCTCAAGAACAGAGAGTGTATTTTCTGATGCCATGAAAATTCTCACAGTAGAGACCTTTGTATGAGAAGATTTATTTCTGCCTAACTGGCTGGTTTGGGGGACAAGAAAGAGCCCACAAACTTGTTGGAGGACTGTGGCCAGACGTACGTTGAGGTACAGTTCCTGCTAAAATAAGAGACTCTTGGACTCCATTCTAGATCAGTGAAACTTCACGCTAAACTCACGTCAATGTGTCTAGACATTTTCAGTTTTTGCCTTTTACTTCACATGATTATACACACAACACAAAATAATAAGTTCTACTTTGTTATTTACCTATATCTTGTTCCCAAGAGCATGTGAATGCATACAATAAAACAACAACAACAACAAAAGTTAATGTAGGTAATGAAGATAATCTAAAGGCAAAATGAAGGGTTGAAAAGTAAAATAGAATCTGGAGTAAAGTTATATTGCAAAATGAGGCCATTGGTTTCTTTGCACTTTGCTGGAGTTAGGTAACAAATCTAGATTTAAGTGTTTTAGCAGTCAGAAAGATAAGAAAAAATTATCAGATGCAGGAATTACAGTGTTCCTAAGTTATAAACAAAGCAGGTGCTGCAACGAATTATAGAACAACTCCTATAATACTAAAAACAGAAAGGAATTTCTCCTGTGGGTTTCATGTGATGAACATAATTTTATGAGTAACACCATGAATTAAATAATGACATTCTCTCAAAATTGATCTGTATTAACTCATTTGAGAAATAATACAGCACATTACATTAAGCACGATGACCTAAAGAAAAAAAGCAACATTCATATTTATAGTCTCCTGCTTTTCTGATATTTAATGATAAACCATTTGCCTCTTTGACAATGTACATTACATTTTATTATATATGAATGAAAGACACCTTATGTGCAGAAATAAATGCAATTGAATTATATTGTCCACATGCTACCTCCTGGCATTTTTTTTCATTATATCAAAAAAAGTGATTTTTAGAGCACTCAATCTTAATTTCACTTTTTCTTAAGAATGCTTTATCCATCAATAAATATGATCTTTAAAATGTCTTTCATTGAAGGAAAGATTGCATTGATTTTTCTCTTTTAATATAAACCATATTTATAATAGATATCATCAAGTTGACATTGTTCTTGCCTTACTGGATTCATGATAGCACAATAATAAAAGAATTCAGAGAACAGATTCTAAATTAATTGGCAATTTGAACTTCGAATGCTCATTGCTTTGTGCCTGTTTGGGAAACATGATTGCTGGATTTAGAGATGGATAAAGACAAACTGCCCTGTTCTGACAAACCATTCTTCTGAGAAAATTGAACTGTTCTTTTTCCAAAGGGGTAATGATACCTAATCCATCGAGATGTAAAAACTCTATAAAAAGGCCTCTTTACAGAGCATTCCGGTCAGCCGGTTAAAGAAAGTGAACAGTGTTCTTAATGGAAGATAAACGGTTGTCCTATAGGGTTTTATCTGTCATACTAATCTCAAAAAGCATCTCATATAAAACTAGAGTTAAAAAGACTGTCAAGGCAGACTGCACCACTCTGTAAACCAAAACCTGGAGCTTAACGCCCAAGCCCTGCACATGTGAAATGTTTAAAATGTTTGGAAGAAAGCTTTTCCCTCCACATTAGTCTAGGCATACTCAGTGAACCTGATGTGAGATAATCCAAAACAATTCAGGTTCAACAAAGGTTGGGAAAATATTGTAGTAGACATAAAGCTTTGATGGAGAGCTTCTTTGATCTGAAGATTATAAAATACACAGTTTCTAATCTGACAAATTTTGAGCAGCAAAGCACAGTATCTAAACATTCCTCTTTTGTCATAACAGTTTAATCCCTTAAGAATGTGATTTAAACCACTAGGGAGCAAAGGTCACCATGCGATTTGTATGAAAGAGGAAAACTGCCTCAGACACCTTGATAGAAGTATGTGAGGGTCATTAAATTATATAACAGAATGCTGCTTATTATTGGCCCTGCCAGGTCACCTCCAGTTCAAGGAGTGCCCAGTGCCCATTTTTTTTCAATGGGATTAGGTAAAAGATGAGACAGGGCCCCCTCTGTCTCTCTCTCTGTCTGTCTGTCTCTGTCTCTGTCTCCATCTCTGCCTGTCTCTGTCTCTGTCTCTCTCTCTCTCTCTTCTCTCATCCTCATCTTTATCTCTATCTTTCTATTTATTGTTTTCTAGTTAAAGATTTAAATTCCCTTGTGACACAAAACTAGTGTCTGTAGACTCCCCAACCGTTATACCTAAATTCTTAATAAAAATGCTAAAGTTGTAATTACATGTTTTCTATACAAAATAGGTTTTACCAAATTACATACATAGTACTTTAACCAGTGATGTCCAAAGGTAAACACAGGAATGGCCATCGGTACTGATAAAATGAATAGATTTGTTTTTCATGTGGGGCAAGTAAAAATTTAAAATACACGGTGTGACCAAATGTATGTCTTTGATCCTTCTGATGGAAGGGAGTTTATATCTGTGAACACAAAGATAAAAGCATATTTACCATCATTACCTTCTCAAACTACCAAGGTAGTTAGAACTGTTGTCCAGGTATACTAAATATATGACTGTCTCATCATTGATCATTAGTCACTGGGTATCATTGATGCATCCTCATGTGGCAAATGCCCCTCTTTGATATTTTAATAGAAATATCAAATGTGCTCACTTGACTGATAGAAGTGGTATTGGGTATTTAAACTTAAAGACATAATATATTACACCTCTACACTACCTATCACTTTTGCTCTGAAAATGGGGGGTGGGGGGGTGGGGGAGTGGAAATGTTGTTTTCAACAGAAAGATTTAGAGTTTCATTCAGTAAATGTTGTTTCCCCACCCCCTCAATTCCAGATGGTTTGGAAAGCCTAGAAAGCACGCATTTTCTTTCTCCCAAAATGTAGAGTTAGGAGGAATCTTGCAACATTATCTGCTCCAAGTAGCCAGATTTATGTATGTAAATGTCTATATGCTTCAGGAAACAGATATTCTTTTCTTAAATATTTTATAAGCAAATTAACCTATAAACTGAGCTTGCCAGATGACTAGTGCAGCATCTATTTTTTAGGAACAGTGCCAAAAGACACAGATACATAAAACTGAATCTGAAGACTTTGTACTTCAGGTTCTTACCGATGCATCAGTTTCAAGCCATATGAAATACACAGGCATCCTTGAAGGCCCAAGTCCTTCTTATGTTGATCCAGAGAAATTCATGAAAATCTAAAATGAGTTCTGTTCTAAATCCCATCCCCACAGTTAGTGTGAACACAGAGTTGATTTCAGGCAGGAGCATCTGAGAGCATCCTGATAAAAGTTGGAAAGAACATACACCTCCCAAAGGTTAAGATAAGGCTACAGCGTCACATGAGCCAAACCGAAGTGGAGCTGACCTCCAGCTCTGTGTAGTCATTCATCAGAATTTATTAAATGTCCTGGGGCTCTTACAGAAACAGTCTGCCCTCACAGAGTTCACAATCCCTTTTTCTAGAGTCTACATGTCAGTTCTAGTTCTGATGGGCTGAGCCAATTCTTGCCAAGGGCCATATGGATTTGCAATTCTGGTTGAAATGTTGGTAAGAGTGACAAGTACTCTTCATTTTTTTTTTTTTGTATTTTATGGGAGAGTGCACAAAATTACCATGTCATTATTTGAATACAGTGTAGTGTTTATTGGAAAAAAAAAATAGAAATCTCATTTAGTAGAAATTTCCTATCAAAACTTAATTAACGCTCTCTTATCAAAACCAGATAGGTTCCCATAAGTAAATGGTTTTTTATCTTTATCCTACTAGTTACATTGTATTGTCTTGCTTCCTTCTTCTTAAAAAAAAAATAATAATAATTGCAAAGAATAATTCAAATGCATGAAACTACCACCTTAATATGTCAAAAGATTTGGCTGAAATATTCATCAGGTGACCAGCTATTATTTTCAAGAACTCATGGAGGACACTAGCAAAAGGCTTGAGGACTTAAAAAGGACAAATATAGTGTCTATATTTAAAAATGGGATAAACAATGACCCTAGAACTACAGGCGTCAGCTTATTTTTCTTACCTGGAAAAACTGGAACAAATCATCCAAAAATCAATTTGCAAGCACTGAGGAGAGTGCATAGTGCTAGATAATAATTCACTGACAGTTGTGAGGCAAAATGTTGTCAAAGTTTTATAATTTCTTCTACAATGATAGCCTGGTAAGTTAGAGAGCAAAAATGGCATCATATTTCTTCACTAATAAAGTTTATTGTCTCATAACGTTTCCTGTAATCTGAGTAAATAAGAAATAGGACTGGAGGTCATAATAAAGTTACATGGGCATGGACATAACTGTGGTGCTTCAATGAACTATTAATCAATTTTATAACTTGATAAAGTGGAATTTTGTAAGAGGTCCATTTGGAATCTAGTATGATTTAATATTTTCACATTTACCAC
Organism: Macroglossus sobrinus; assembly: GCA_004027375.1. Lineage (NCBI taxonomy): Eukaryota > Metazoa > Chordata > Mammalia > Chiroptera > Pteropodidae > Macroglossus > Macroglossus sobrinus. The sequence continues at coordinate 71,211 of PVKZ01002654.1, read as the reverse complement.
ATAGAAAATAGACTCTACACTTATTAAATAAACCAACAATAATCTAAGAGGTATAATTATCACCTTAAGCAATAGTAGTAGAATTCAAAATAACACTAAAATAATAAACAGATTAAAGTTTTCAGAGTAAGAAAAGAAATAAAGATATTTTTCTTGTCGAACATTAAGAAATCTATTTTTTTTAAAAAAAAAAAGGATCATGAGGAAACTTCCAAGTATGAATTAAAAAAAAAAAAAAGACCTAGGATTGAACTGGAATGCATGTGGATAATTAGTTAATAAAATCATAGAAACAGATTGAGGGAGCATTTTTATATGATCAAATTTATTATTTTACATTTAAAAATAATTATTTAACAAAAAGGACTTCCAACAAAATTAAGTAGGATTGAAGTTAGCTAACACCCGATTCAGCAGAAATTTAGCATCAGACTGTGAGCCCTTTATGGGTGGGAAGTGGGTCTTACTCTGCATGACAACCTCACCAGGGAACACCCGTAGCAGATACTCAGTGGACATATCAGGGTTGAACCAAAGGCCTTGCTCAGACAGTTTATGCATATCAGGTGTTCTCAATGTTATGAGGCCAGTCCAACACCACTACCTGTCCTTGACTAAACAGATACTGAAATTGAGAGTAACCATTTAGAAGCGTTTGGAACATTTTATAGAGTGATTGTACATTGTCGAATCCAGTAATAAAAAAGTGAGGCTTGTATTTTGTAGACCTGTTTTTTTCTTCCATATATTTTACAAATATATGGTTTGTCATTAGTTGGAAATTTGAAAATCTGGCATCTCACCACAGACAGTTTGAGAAAAAATGATATAGAGCATATAGAAAAGTTTAGAGTTATGAATCTGGTTCAAATGTATGAAATAAGACCTATCAGTGTATTATAAATCTATAGTCATAAAATAATTTCTTTAAATACCTTTGTTTTGTGATATAATCTTTCTAATCCCTAGGGGTGATTTTTTTAGTGTCTTCTTCTCTTCCAGAACACTTAAAGCAAGCATATTAATCTTAGTGTTAATGGTCATGCTAATAATGCTTTTTAAATTCCTCATTTTAATAGGTTATTTATTAAATTATCAAGCAGTTCTCATTCTGGCATTGTTTACTTCTAAGGTCAGTGCAGAATCAGTTGCTAGGTGCTATCTGTGATCAAAAGCCTTAAATCCACACAGAGTGCCTATTTATTTCCCCTTATCTATATTCCTATCACTCCATCACAAAACACAGTTAAAATGGTCTGACACAGGAACTGGAGTGATCCTTCACACCTTATTTCTCTAGGTTAGGTCTGATTGGCACCCCTTTTATCTATCGAAGGGGTATTTTTCATCAAAACCTATATCTTCTACAAGTCACTTTAAAATAATACATAATGAAAGATTTTCCACATGCTAGAGATAATGAAATATAAAAACCTCAAAGGTTAATAGCCTGATGAACAAAGTTCATCCCATCTTTTCCTTCTACCATTGTCATAACAATCTGTCTTTTGACATTCTCAGGGAATGACAAGAGAACATATTAACAACAGTGAGTTAACATGAAAATTATATTGGTGTTGCTAATTGCAATATGTACACACCAACCTAAACTGAACCACATGGATGGCCAAGCATTTGTCAGTAGGACTCATTTGCAACACTTTTATAAACTCTGTCAAGGTCAGTTCGTTCTCTGTTAGAACCAGTCTTGAGGAGTTTTTCAGTTAGTACCTACAGAGCAATCATGTAGGTACGATCATCTGAAGAACAGAACACTGTTCTAAAGAAGGATGCAGGACCTCATTCACATTGTACTCCTCTCTGACTACTTTGGAGTGGAGCATTTTATTCCCCCTCAAACGCTCAAGACCAAAAGAATTATCAAAACCCTGCAGCCCAGTATCCAAGGACCCTGCCATTGTACAACCATAGCACTCAGCTCTCTCCTACCCAGTCCACCCAGATAACTGAAAACTGCTGTGCCCTCCGATCTCCTGAAATTCCCTTAGCTCTTATGTCATTACCCAGCTTTTCTCCAACAGCATCCTACCATCCATTGAAGCTCACGAGCCTCATGTCTTCTATGAAGCCTTTCTGATCAGAGCCCAGGCGAGTCAGAGTCCCTTGTACTCACTCTTATAAAGTTGTGCTTACATATTTCTGTAGTATTTTTCAGTTCTTGTTTACCTCCATGATCATACAACAGACTTAGATCATTCACAGACTAAAGCAACATTCCTTGTTTTGAACTTAACAGTGCCAGGCACAGAGCCAGTACTCACAAATGCTGATGAAGGCACGTGCCCTCACTCTCTTTTTGAGTACAGCCTCTTATTTTCTGGGCCTGGACACATCAAATGAAGTTGGCTGTGAGTGGTCAACCTCTATAAAGGAATTCCATCAAGGACCCGAAGGACAACTAATTACTCCACGTCCTATGTCTTTATCATCCTTTACCAAAATGTAAGTGTCACTGCTCCTTAGTTCTCTCCTTAGAAAAATTACTTGAACTGTCACTTTGTAATTGTCTGTGCTGATATTTAATTCTCTTTGCTGATATCCTCTCACAAATGTCCTCTCTTCCCAGAGTTTTCATTGCATCCTCTAAAATACTTCCCCACATCATCTTTTTCCTGGCCATATCCAGAAACTATGTCCCTCATAACCTTCCTCAGAAGCTTTGTTCCAAAGCCTCAGCATCAAGGAATCAATCAATGTAGTTAACTTTTTTCCTTAATAATGCTTCCATATGCTTTTTCTTTTACTTCTCATATAATATTTCTGTTCGCTCAAATGTCCTGACACCCCAATATGCCAGTCATCTACAAAGCTCTTGATTGGCTATCCAGTCACCAAAGGTTTTGTCATAAGTCTGACAGTGTCACACTATAACACAACTTTCATCAGTATCATGAAGTTCTTTGATATCCACATGGAGTCTCCACTTACAATGACCTTCATCTCCTTTCAGATGTATTTGTCACCCACAACCAGAGTTTGTATCATCTTATCACCAAGACCTTCTTCTCTCCAACATATTCTTAACTCAGGTCTTTCAGTATCTGACCAAGAGCCTTCTTGTCTGTTAGCTTTCACTTCCTTGTACCCACTCTACTTTCTCCTAAGCCTCCAAGCTCTGCATTCTTCCATTTTCTCATCATCTATTGGATCCTCTTGCCTTTACCACTTTTCTACCCAGTTTAATCTCTACGGGAGGTCACCTGAGTGACCTTCTCACCAGAACCATTAGTTTTCTTGAACCTCTACTTATATCCACACATACCTTTCCAACAGAATCCCAACCCTAGTTCATCCAGAACCCTGAAGCAGAGAGCCTACAGCCAAATGATCCATGATTTGAGAAACAAAAGTAACAATTTTAAGAAGGTTCCATCAATATGACTTTAGATGCCCACCATGAATATGCTAGCCATCTATCATGTGTAGAATGCTGAGTAAAGCCGGACATACTCACTGCTTCTCATTAGCACTTTTATGCCCTTTTCTAGGCCTTTATTTCTTCAGCAAGATTATGTGGAGATTAAAATAGATGAATCCTTTTACATCTATTCTTTCTTTACTTCCTCTTTTTGCAATAAAGCTCTTATTTTTAAATAAAATCTCATTAAGTAACCCAAATATAAAAAAAAATAAAGTGATAAAAAGGATCTTTAGTCAGTATACATTTTAATTGTTTGGCAAAAAACAAATGTTTAATTTTTATAGCCCTAGAAACACCTGTGTGTAGCCCCAGGCCATATAGAGCTCATTTTGAAAATTGTTATGTATATCTTTGGGCTACAAGCTTTATTATAAAATAAAAAAGGCAAATTACATAGAAGTATATTTAGTATAGCTCTATTTATGCATATGTAAACATATTTATTCTTGAATAAGTATGGAATATTTCAGGGAGAACAAATATAAGAATTAACATTGATTTTCTTCAAAGACTAGGACTAGTGTATGAGAAAGAAATTTCTTTCTTCAATACAATTGAATTTATCTTTTTACCATAAATATGTGTTATTTTGATCATTTTAAATAAAAGAAAAGGAAATCACCAGACTTAAAGATTTTCAAAGTAACTTTCAGTTCTAAGTTCTGTGATTTTGTTTTCTGTGACCTATGAATCAATTTCTTTGTATTTCTGGTAGTTGCACATATCAAAAATTACTTGTGAAAAGGGCTACTTTAAATACCAAAAGATTTGTTTTTAGAAAGTGATTACCTTTCAGAACCTGTTATGGGTTGAATTGTGTCCCCTTGAGAAGTTTTATTTCCCAGTATCTCAGAATGTGACTTGTTTTGAAAAATAGGGTCATTGCAGATGTAAGTAGTTAGGTTAAATGCAGTCCTACTGCATGCAGCAGGGTGGGCCCCAAATCCAATCTGACTGGTGTCTTTATAGGAAGAGGAGAGGAACACAGAGAAAAAATGACCATGTCACGACACAAAGATAGAAGGAGAACACCATGTGAGGATGGAGCAGAGATGGAGTGATGCAGCTACAACCTAGGAAATGCCAGGATGTACGGCCATCTCCAGAAGCTGGGAAGAGGCAAAGAAGGATTCTACTCAGAGTTCTCAGAAGGAACCAACCCTGCCAATACCTTGATTTGGAAGTAACCTTCAGAACTGTATGAAAATAAATTTTTGTTGTTTTAATCTACCCAGCATGTGGTACTTTGTTACAGCAAGTCTAGGAAACTTACATACAACCCTGCTCTCTCAGTAAGGCATAGCTCCGTACCTTTACTATTTCCCACTTGGCTGCTCACCCTGACCACATGCTGAACAATTATTGCAAGTCCTATAAAGAAGATAGAGTAAGTGGTATTTGTGTTCAATGACCCTTGGACTCAAATTCAGGAAGAATTAAACTAAAAGATCAAATCATTCTATATCCATATTGAACCATGTGATGTATGATGGTATAACAACTACAAATGAAATGATATTCATCACATTGCTTTATTGGAGATTGGATAAATCTATAGTGAGTTATTGATTAGATTTCCCCTCAAATGTCAGTAAAGAATGGAAATAAACCATGAATACTTTATATCAATAAACCACCAATTTGGAAGGAGCCTCCCAAACCAAACACATAATGAGGGTTTGGAGTTATTCCTCATTAAGACAAAGTGCATTAGATTTATTTTAATTTTAAAATGTTGTCCATATAATTCTTAGGCGATGTTATTTTTCCACTATAATATATTCCAGTATTAGACTATATTTTATTCATATTTGTACTGAGTAAACTAACATGCTTCATATACGAGAGGAGAATTTTAAAGATAACTTCATATGCAATATGACACTCACAGAACTGACCTAAAAATATCTTTAAAGTTGTTATAATAGCTTTCTTTGAATTTAGTAAAAAAAAAAACTCATAATTTCCTGTCCAAAAAAAAATATATCTCAGCTTGGTTTCTGAATCCTATAATTAGCCAGTTTTTAGATTTGAACTTTTTGTTTGTTTGTTTAAGGCTTCTCTTTCTAGGAAAATTTGAAACTTTTGGTGAATAGCATTCAAAATATGAAAAAGCCTCTGACCCAAAGGTATTCATAGTCAATGTATTTAATGAGCTCCTATTGTATACAAACCATTTTTGTCTTCATGGATTTAGATACTAAAGAAAAAGTGAATATAATTTCTTATTTCATCAAAGTCCACCAGTTACACAGATGGAATAGATACATATATCAGTAAGTACAAAGTAAATATATCCACTCCTGTTCTAGCAATGGACACATTCCTGAGATCCTTTTATGATGTTCATACCAGGATTCAGTTCTTCCTCTGGAACCATTAAATGGTAAGCCATCAGTTGTACATCAATCACAGGTAATATCTAGCGTGCTTTAAACCTTGCCTGATATGGATGAAGATGCCAATCACACCCTTGTTGAGAAACAGCATCACCTCTCATCCCCACATCTAAAACCTTCATTTATTTTATCGCCTCCTCTGATGCATTTCTCCTGCAGTAGCTGGATGGGTTTGGTGAGCCTTGGTTTGAACTAGATTTTAAATATTATCCACCACTATTTTTACCTATATGTTGTTCTCTAGTGTCAGTATCGATGGGGAGCAGAGGGGGGAAGAGAAGAAAATACATACGTGCAGTAAAAAATTGACACTAGAAAAGCAGATAAGAGTCAAATTGTAAAACTCATTAAATGCCAACTGAGAAGGAATCATATGAATAGATCTTTCTTTTAAAATAATTACGAATATCCAAGGTATTTTTAACACTGAAACGTGTCACAATTTTTTTTAGTAGAATGTCACAGTATACAAATGTCACAAATAAATGATTTTATTGCTAAAGAACAATCAATATAATTCCCATAATAGTTTCTCAAACTTAATATAAATTTGAAAAAGAAAAAAAAGAGAAACAAAACTTCTAAGGACTCTCTAGTGTTGACCAATCATTTTCATAATATAAAGTTACTATAGTAGGCTGAAAAATGTATTCTTTCCCTCAAGGATATCCAAATCTTATTTCCTGAAACCTGTTAATATTACCTTATATTATATTATCTTCCAATTTTAAATTATAGATAATTTAGGAAGGCAAACTAAGGTTGAAAATATCTATTTAAAGGGCATTCACTTTGCATTGTTCCTGGGTTAGATAAATTCCAAAAATATATCACTCACTCTAACAAAATCGAAGGTAAACAAAGTTTTTATTTATGTAAAATTGTCAACATTGTATTTATATTACAAATAATATGTTAAAATTACATAAATCCAAGTATATATATTTTAATAAAATAATAATTTGTATAATTATTGTTTAATAGCATATATTTAGACTTTTAAAATTTATATATGTGTTATTAAAATTTAAAAACGCTTGGTTATGTTTTAAATATTTTTATTGTAAAATATAAAAACAGAAAGCACATAAAGCATAAATGTATATTGTTGGATTATTTTTTCTATAAAATTATTTGTTAAAAATATATATATTTGGTTAAATACAGGCGCAAACACATAAGCACAATATATGATAGATATGTCATTACAAATACATAGAAATATGAATTACTCAAAATATGTGCTAAGATCATAGACCATGCAAATACTAATAATGAAATCATTATCTCAACCAAATGTATATGCACACACACACACACACACACACACACACACACACACACATTTTCATTTAAATTGATTTTTAATACAAAATAAACCAAAAAAATTTTAGAAGAAATTATAATGTATATGTCATTCTTGTTGATCTGTTTTTCTTAAGTAAAGCTCATATATACAAAAATAAAATATTAAAGATTGATAAAGTTGGTTAAATTAAAATTAAAAATTCAAACAAGAGGCTGTCAACAAACAACATAAATAAAGTGAAAAAATACTATAAACTGGAACAAAATATTTGTAATCTGTATAATCATATACCTAAAAAAGATTAGAATATAGGATGTTATAAGTTAATGAAGAAAAATCACAAATGATCCAAAATAAGAGTGGAAAAAAAGGTTGTGAATATTCTGCAATTCACAGGAAAGAATGTGAGAATAGCAAATAAACATATGAATATATTCCTGCAACATTATTAAGAATCAGAGAAGTGCAAATTAAACTGATGGTGAAATTTCGTTTCAATTTATTAAACTGGAAAAGAACTTTAACAGTCTGTGTGTAACAATGAGGTGAAAGAGAACTGTCATATAATGCTACTGGGTGAACAATTCAGTAATACTTAGAAAAGATAAAAATGTGTATGACCTAAATTTAGATCACTTAGATAACAAAATTTCTCCACTCTAGGAAGTCTGCTGTAAGTGCACAAGAATATTCATAAGAATTTTTGTTTTAATAGTGTTTGTAACAGTGAAAAAATGAGAGACCTAGAATAAAATCACTATCCCTTAGTAGAAGAATATATAAATAAATGGTTTATTCGGACGTTGGAATCCCTAAGATTTGTTAAATGAAATATATCAACATGTATCAAAATTTGTTAATGATAAAAAAGTCCAGTGCAAAAGAATATAGTGTAATACAATTTAAGTAAAAATTTAAACAGAACAATAATGTAAATTACTTATCAATGTAAACATGTATAGGAATACAAACAGATGCACAATAATGATATACAAAACCTTAGCCTCTAGAAAAAGAGAAGGGGTATGGATAGAAGCCCAGTTTTAGCTTTATCGCTCTCTCTTTTTTAAACACAAAAGAGAACTCTAAAGCCAGCATAGCAAAATGTTAACATCTGTTAAATCTGGGTGGTCAATATATGGATATCTGTTATATTATTTTCATTGCTTTTTGGTATGTTTGAATTACTTCATATAAAAATAAAAATGTTTAAAGTCAAAATCGCAATTTATTTATTTATTTCCAGTTAAATGATATTTTTTTATATCTTCAAATGTCTGATTTCATTACTTAATGCTTTTAAAATATTTTAATGTCTATCACACCCCCCCAAAAAGTAAAAATACTGTATTTGCTTTATCTGCATACACTTGTGGGGAAGGAGAGTGAATATCTGTCCATGTACATGTGAGTGTGTTGCTTATGTGAAAGTCACAGATTTATAAGTTTTGGCATTAAAGATAACTTTATTGCAAAACCCAGGTTGGAAAGAAACAGAGACTAGAAGCAAAGTGATCAGTTTCAGTAGACTTAAGAAAGTTATAAAGTCTTAGCTGGGGAAATGCAAAATTAAAGATTAAAAAAACTATTTTAATGGCAAATTAAACAAGATGTAACAATTAAATCAATATAGAAGGAAGTATAAAATTTCATCCTAGGATTTTGTCTCAGAAGAGGTGACGTAAGATGTGAGGAACATAACACTTTTAAATGGGGAAGATAGTGAGTCCTGTTTTGAACTTGCTGGATTTCTTGTGTCTTATTTGAAAGCACAAAATGGTTTATAAAGTAAGTAAACGTCACTGTAATGACCTGGAATTTCAGTTACTAGTGGGTCATAAATATGCTATCTTCCGAGAAAGCTGGAAGTGCCAGTTTAGAGACGCAGGAGGTTAGGAACAGTAGGGAGGGCTTTTTGCTTGATTTCACTCCTATTCACTTGTTTTTCTCTTTGTCCAGGACCTTTCCTTCCCCATATTGCTGAATACATAACATATGTTTAATATTGACTATTTCATAACAGTGTAAAGGTCCTTACCACATTTTTATTTTAAAAAATGAATCAAACTATATTCCTTACTTTAAAATGCACTATGCACAGTATAAAATGACATTTCTGTGGTTTGTCTTGCTTGCTTGAGCATCTTGGCTGATTTCTTTTCTTGGGTTTATTGCCCTTTAAAAGTGAACCTAAACTTCTCTAAGTGTTTCTATATCATTACCATCAACATGGTATGCTTTCCCTGAGTCCAAGGAATTTCAATTGCCTCATGACATTCTTTTCTTTGTCAAGAACGTCCAGAATGTTGCTATAAATCTCCTTTATATCACATGTGCTAAAATGGAGGGAAATTTTATTTCTTCTATTGTTCTAGTTTTAAGTTTCCCCTTCCTTATGCACAACTCTTAAAGACAAGAATATGGAAAAGTTATTTGGACCCAGAATTATTTATTCAATAAGTATTTGTGTCAGATACTAGGATATAGCAATAAATTTTAAAAGATTAAAAATTTGAGTCTTTATAGAATTTACATTTTTTGGTGTATAATGTATTAACAATACATAAGTGAAATATTGAGCAAAACATTAAACTAAAGCAAGAAAAGATAATAGATATTCAGGAGAGTTTATAGTTTCAAATGGAGTTTGTTAGGGAAAGGCTCATTTAGAACATACAGTTGAGCAAAGACCTCTAAGACGTGAGGAAGTTTACATGCAGCTAATTAGGAGATGGGTGTTTCAGGCAGAAAGTAGCAGAAGTAAAGACCCTGAGTTAGGGCTTCCGGGGGGATGGGAGGAAAAGCTGAGAGGCCATGCAGCTTGTTAGCAGGATGGCAGGGCAACCTTTAGTACTTTGTCTCCTTTGTGGTCAGAGGTAATGAACAGCCTCTTCATGCTTTTCTGCTATTGTTCAGAGACTCATCTGATCTCTTATGATTATCTCCTAGATAGAAATACATATACATCTATATGCATATGTCCGTGTGTGCGCGTGCGCACGCGCGCGCGCGCGTATACACACACACACACACACACACACACACACACACACACAGACATATACCTATCCCTGAGACAAACAATAATTTTCAAAGACAGTAGAGCCCAACTCCATTTGTAGGAAAAATAACATTCCTCTAAGTAAAGGAAATGAGAACTGCTATGCCAGCCAATTTACATTTTAAGAAAAAAAAATACACGTAGAATATTAGACTAAAGAAAGTTCCCCCAGTACCTCCAGGTAGGTCTACGTTTCATACCTGTTAGATTCCCAAGATCACTAAGTGTCTCCTCCCAGGATAAAGGATGAGTACCCCAAACAAATTCCTGATCCTACCTCAGAATGCAGAAAGTAATTACTAATTTATTAATTAAAAAGATAGTTTTCCATTCTGACCAATTTTAAGTTTTATTCTATAGCAAGTACTCTTTATATTAACAACCACAAAAAAAATTATTTAAGCCTAATTATTTTATTCAGGATAATAATTTAACACGAATACAAATTGAGCCTTAACATTGGTGGAACCCAAGAATGTATCCGGATACTAAAAGGGAACTACCCTAGAATTCAAACATTATGTGAACTTGAAGCTTATCATTACAAACTTTGTATGAAAGATTTAAAAAGAGTCTCACTCAAAATTTGCTGCCTCCTTGAAATTCTCTTCACCTTCTCCCTGCTGGTCATGATGGAGTGGTTCCTTCTGGAGCTCCCATCTTCTGCACTTACCTGCTTTTCTTCTATTTGAGATAGAGTAAAAGATCAAAGATCCATGCCTCTCCATTCTCAGTGATACTTTTAGTTCTAATTCCTTAATCTCTTTTCTAATCCTACTTCTAATATCTTCTAAAAAGGTAATGAGTATAAAAACTTTTAAATTTCCTACACAGTAAAAAAAAAACTCTGTTATTTTTCTGTACTTTTGAGAAGAAGGAAATGTTTCTGCTGAAAAGACTTTCATTATCTTCATATTAGTGGGAGATATTTGAAGGTACTAAATAATATTTGATATTATTATCAAGCTAATCCTGTCAGAGCTGTGCATGTATTTCTTTCTACCTTCAACAGGGTGCTTACTAATTGTCAGGCATTGTTGTGTACACTGGTATGTAAGGAATGATGACTTCCTCAAAAGGGTTCAAAATCTACTGGTAGAGAGATAGACATGTAGGTAAATAAATGTACCCTTGTCAAAAATATTTTGATAAAAATATGGAATATAGATTATGAGAAAAATCAGATATAGCTTTCAGACAAAATCTACCGTCAGATGAGATGTCTGCACTAAGATTTTTCAGGTCAGAGTGTAAAGGGCATCAAGGAAGATAGACAAGTAAATGCACTGGCAGACATGTTGTCTAACATGGCCTCTCAGAGAATTTCAGTGACCTAGTGGTGGCCGAAATAGGTGGAAAAGAAGTAGACAGAAACTGGCTGCTTATCTAGATGGTGAAAAGTTTTGTATGCTTACCTAAGTGCCCTGGAGTTTACCCACCTAACAAAAGGGAGCTCATAAAGAATTTTTAAATAAAGAAATATTATGAATGAGGGTCATTTTAGAGGGGATACTGTAAGGCATACTTTCTCTAACATACCAGCAGTCCAGAGAACCTTTGCTGCCCTTTTTTCAGATCATAGAGCTGTGAAAGTCAACCTTGATTATTTTTTATTCTATTATTCACTCAATAATATATTTTTCAAAGAACTACCATTTATTAAAACAAAACAAAAAAAAGAGCACACATTCTATTCTACTTAAATATCTTTTGGAAATTAATTGATAATAATTGACATATAAGTGTCATATATATCTTGACAAGATGCAATTTCTTCTAGTATTAATTAGGAACACACCCCATTTTTGTTTTTGGTTATATATTTTTATTCTTCCTTATAGGTCTAGATGCTCACTCCCCCTTAACCTGTGGTTAGTAAAAAGCATTTTATGGGTTCAACATGAATTGGAGGAAAGAGGGGAGGAGAAAAAGGAATGTGTTAATCATGTTTCTCCAGAGAAACAGAATGAACAGGATATCTAGATGCATAAAAAGCAACTTATTTTAAGAAATTAGTTTATGTGATTATGGAGTTGGCAAGTCCAAAATCTGCAGGAAGACCTTAGTTATAGTCCTAGTCTAAAGGCCATCAAGTTAAAGAATTTCTCTCTGGCTTGAAGGAGGTCAGTCTTTTCTTCTATTCAGATATTCTACTGATCTGATGAACATGTTTCATATGTATCCTCAGCACTTCCACCCACACTATGGAAACCAATCTTCTTTATTCCAAGTCCACAGGTTTAAATGCTAATCTCATACAACAACACAGTCACAGAGACATCCAGAATGACATTTGAACATATAACTGATATATAAAATTAGCCATTATAAAAAAAAAAGATGAAAATGAAAGAGAGAGAAGAGGGTGGAAGATATCTGTAAAAATTACATCCTGTTGCTGAGTGTGAGCTAGACCTGGAAGTGCTGAGGACACATATGAAACATGGTCAATGAAAGTAAACTTTCTCCCTTCCTGATTCTCTGTAGATACTGTAGAAATGTACTATTGCTAGACTAATTTTCCACTGCATGTACAGAAATACTTTTATTACAGCTTTTCATAACACACATACTTTCTACTTTATGTCTATGCAAGATAAAATATTTTTGTTATCTTAACAGGTTATGAAAATTGTCATGGGAAGAATTCAGCTATGATACCCAGCCAGTCCTTGCTCTCGCATGGCCCATGTAGCTTTAAAATACTCTTGAAGCTATTTTTAGAGCTTCTCCAAATATAAAAATTTGATCATGCATTCCTTTATTTTTAAGCTCAATTTTCCACTTCATCCCCTCTCACTTACTTTCCACTTCAAGTAATACCTCCTGTCAGATGTCTGTCGTGTCTAAAGCCTGTCTCCCTTTGCCCTTTGAGGCGGTGAGGGATCTCCCACTTAAAATCCACCTTAAACCATTCTCCTTTCTCCACATCAGGTTGACTGACCCATAAGAACTCAAATTTTTTAAAAAGAGGAGGAAAGTTCTGGTCTTAGTTTTGAGATTTCTATACTCTAGGGACTTCTTGGAATCAAGGTGATGACTGAAAGGTGAATCAAATGCCTACATTTTCTCAGAGCCAAAAGAATAATTTGGAATGTTTTCAAAAGAGAGTTGGGGAAGTAATCATTTACATGGAAAAGTTTTCTGTTCCCAGATTGACACTTCATTAGGATGAGATGTATTAAAGTAGCACATGTGGGAGGTAAGAAAAAGTCTTTTGGAAATAGGAAATTATTTAAGATAAGAAGTTAAATGAGGGCTCTTCCCGTAGCTCCAGTCATAAGGTGTTTCCCACATGATTAAGACAGTGTTCAACCTTTGGAAAGATCAATAGTCCAGTGTTATTAACTTGCTTTATTTTATTTTTTTAAACTCAAGGAGCAGATTTCATTTTTTCTTGATTCAAGATTATGTAATAGCCTATTAGCAAGAAAGATAATTCTTAGACAGATGAAGAATGAGACGGACTCAATTATTTAAATAATGTCTTTTTTAGCTGATGAGAAAGGGCATTCTGCCAATCTGTACTTGAGACTTTAGGGAAAATGATCTTTCTTACTCAATATAATCTTTTTCAAGATTCCTTGACTATGTGAAAAAGTTCTGAAAGATTAAAATAAAAATAGAGATTTTTAAAAATATATAAAAAGTATATTGATAGTTGAATTGTTTATAGTATCTCCTCCTTCATTGTTCTGGAAAGCACTGAATGAATATATCCATCTATTGGGAAAAAAATGCTGAGAAATTGCTATTAAAATCCTGAAATCTAATTTTAAAAAGAATTAAGGGACTATAAACTGTTTTGGTTTGCTCTCTTTGATGTCTGATGTTTCAGCTTGACTTCTTTAAGTGGGATTACATGTACTTTATTGATATTCAGAATGTTTTTTGCTAAATTCACAAAAATCAAATAAAGTCATCGAAATTCATCACATTTGACCCCACGATAATTGTGAGACCAATATAAAATGATCCTCAGGTGAAGAAATTAATGAAATGAATAACCACGAATGATAACTTGCCTTCTGATAGATTTGCTGCCAGTGCTGGAATGGTGAGCCTCATGTAGGTACAGGGCCATATTTGGAAGAACCCTGAGGGTATTTCTTTATCACTCGATTTATCTAGTGAAGGCTAGTTATAATTTCCTTTGCATTTATTCTGTAGCTCTTTTATCTTCATTTATCTCTGAATAGGTAAACTGTAGAAACAGGAGATTCTCTTCATTGCATCAAAAGTAGCACCCAGTTCTACTGGCAAAAAGTGACATAAAGTGATGAAATAATTTTTGCTAGTTTTAATAGATCTTTGTTGGTAATAATCAAATGCAATACATGCCCCTCTTTATTCCCTCCCCCCTGCCATTTACTCTTGTTTTTGAGTGAATAATAGGCTTAATCTTTGACCTTGGGCAAGAAAGATCACTTCCCAGCTAATAAATTGCTATTGGTAGCAATTTCTTTTCATGAGAGGGAAAGTTCTTTTAAACCAATAGCAAAAGGGAAAATGTAACTTAGCAGTGCAATTACCTGACTTCTTCTGATAATCTCTTTTTGGCATATATCCACGTATTACAAATTCTTTTCTAAATTCATAACTCAGCTCCCATTTTCTCATTTTATGTAGCTAATATCCTCACAATATCTCAAGTACTCTTCACTCCCTCAGTCACTTCCAGGAAAAAAAAAAAAGGGCAATTATGGTTAAAAAAAAAAAAGAGGGAGAGAGAGAGAGTATTCTTTAAGGAAACTAATCAGTTAGGTAGTGAGAGATTTAAAAGCAAATTTAAAGACTTAGAAAGTAATAAAAAAGAAGAAATCTTTAGAAATAAGTATTGCATTGAATATTGTTTTAAAGTGCTTAAATTGAATTAAGGAAATGGATTAATCAGTAGAGTGTATTAAACAGAACAAACAAACATGATTTCAAGTTTGAAGATGAATTAAAATAAAAGGCCTATCTTTATTTGTTTGGAGAGTTTCAAACTAAGGAGAGGCAACTGTAAAAACATCTGCAGTCAGCTGGAACTACATTTCCATCACCACAGGGCAGCTGAGATTCATCCAACCATCTCTTCTAGGACATCAAAAAAAGATGAGCTTAATCGCTTTATCCCTGGCTGGTTAAATAGTTAAGTGCAGGGCTGTGTCTTACTGAGTCTGATGAAAAACAAATGATTTTGTGATGGGATTGAAGAATAGCATCCTGAAAGGACTTTTCAAACTTTTCTGGGGGTGCAGCAGGAAAAATGGTCGACAAGATATTCCCACTCTCACTCTTCAGCCTCATGGTAAATAAGAGATGCTTTTATAAACTATGCTTAAGAAACTTATTCTCTAAGTGAGAAAACATGCCATTTCAGGGAGAAATGAAGCTTCTAAATTGAAGCTAGGTAGTATTCTTTTGAATTTAAAACTGAGCAAAGTACTGTCCCATGAGACAAGTTAGCCTCATCATAAAAGTAAAATTTACTGATCTTACTTAGTTAGAAATGAATTCCTACTACCTTGTTGATGTTTTCTATTCCATTTTTTTCTCAATGCTTTTGTAGTTGTAATTAGAGTTGTGTGTGCCTTCTTACAGTTTATTCCTCCCAGTTTTCTAATATAATGTCCCTCCACAATGGCCAATTTTTAATGGATAACTACATGAAACATGTCAGAAATTTAGAGCAGCCATCACCCTTGAAGTGCTATAAAACACTTTACCTTGTGCCAATTCATTTTCTCAAACCTGTTACTCTCCAAAGATGTTTTTTTTCACTTTTTTATAATGCTGTTAACTACTTCTTTATAAGAGGCAACATCCTATTTATTGTATGTGATTTGAAGCTTTCTACCTACTTTGGCATAATTATTTTATACTAATGTTATCTTTTCTTGTTTTGTTTTTCCACTGACTACAATTATTTATTTCCATTATTTCATTTTACCAGTTTTTTTTGTAAAAGGAATAAAAGAACTATCATTTGTTCACTTTAGATATTTCTCTCCTTATCACAGATGGAATGAGATATAAGAACTTACCTAATTTCCTTGAATACAAAGGTAAAGTTCATTGTGAAGAATTCTGAATGAATCCAAAAGAGAGAAAGAAGTATTTTCAATTTTTCATTAATAGGAGACAAAGTGTTTACATAAATAGCATCTCTAAAGCAAAAGGTACCTGGACCCATGGATGATTTTAGTCCCTAAAGTGGAAGGAAGAATCCATTAGTCACATACATTTGCTACAAAAACTTTTCATTGGGTTCTCAAGTGATCCAAAAAGATTAAAAGTAACTATAAGCAAAAATTGATTCACTCTATTATTTCAAAGAAATACATTGAACCCTGAACAGAATTTTGGAAAACATAATTATATGAGTATATCCTACAATCCTCCATGACACAGACAAATAGTCGGTTACATGAACAGGGATTGGATGGCAAATGTTTCTGGCATTGATTACCCATTAAAAAATTCACCAGAGTACTTTTTGCAGGATGATTCAATTGGCTTCTTCAGAGAAGGAGGGAAGACACTTAGAAAGGTACATATCTCAAAACTATGAAAGTTTAAAATTCTAGTCTCATGAACTAAGAGTAGGACAAAGCTGTCATAACACTCTATAAGAGACAAGAGAAGGGTAGACATATAGATATAGAAACTGCCCCTACATAGACAATGAGCTAGAAAATATCTGAGGTGACTTGACCCTATCCTTATGGATGGATGCATAATCTTACTAGGCAAAATACATAGTTATAGAAACTCATATATTTTAATTTATTCACATGTGCATAAACTGATAAATAAGTGATTACATTTATAATTAGTACTATTTTTAATCTGAATTTATAGAACGTACGTGTGAATGAAGGAACTTGTTGATGGTAACTGAAGATTAACAATAGATCTGCATAGCTTCTCAAAAAAGAAATTTGTCTTGCCTTCAAAGACAACAACCAGAAGACACAGAAGTGGAAAAGCTTGAATACAGACAAATTGGATTTAATTAAAGTAAAAGGAATATAAAGAGAAAAAGCAAATAAAGTTTTTTTTTCTCTTCAAAGATTTGTTGACACGGAATATTACTATGAATAGTGGTTTCCACAGGTATCATGTCACATACATCAGGTGACATGCTGGTGTGAGGCAGCCACTATCTTATGAATTCAATGCTAATGACATCATTCTCATTTTTATGCTCTAAGTGCTCCATGATATTGTGACTATTTTCCTGGACCTTTAGGTAGAGATGGGCCCCAGAGTTAGTCACAGCTGACACATTTTTTAAAAATTTAATTTTAAATTAGTGTAGTATTTGTGACAGAATCCAAGTTTTTACTTACTACTTGTATTTGAAAGAATTATACTTGAGAAAAGATATATTATAGCTAAGAGAGAAAATATTACTAATACATTACTGATAACAATGTGACAGATGACCAGTTAACCACAAAAACAATTAAATTAGCAAGCTCAAGCTTTGGGTTTCCCATTAGAACTATCTGTCATTTTTCAAAACTCATTCCTTAGATAAAATAATATTGATAGCAATAATAATAATGATAAGTAATTATTAACTGCACCACTAGTGAGTGATAAAAAACCAAAGCAAAACTCATAAGGACCCATTGATTTAGGATGTTACACAATTTTGTGACCAGAGTTGGACACAGAAAGAAAGATATCTACAAATCTACTTTGCCAATCCCAGAATGCTGTCTAGCCAGGAGATAATTACAGGTGGCTCTGGTGACCTAACAAGCGGCTAGCTATGTCTCCTAGTGGGAGGGAAGACAGAGAGGCTCTGGGTCCTTATAAAACTAAAGGGAAACTTAGCAAGGAATTAGGAGGAGTTTATTTCACTCATGCAAGGAGATTTTATCACAGACCCAAGATAATTCTTGGCATCAGACTCTAATAGCAAATTATATATAAGTGTTGAAAGTTTTTGTTATATTTATTTAAAGTTTTAATTTATTCAAAGTTTTAATTTGGCCTACTTTTAACATCTTATTATTCTCAATTAAAAGCCATCAGATTCCTATGTATTTGTTCAAAGCACAATCTTGATTATTTGTCAACTCACAAAGTCTAGTATGAAAATATTCTTACAGCTGCAAATATATTAATTGTGTATAACATATTCCCCCAAGGGTTCACCTTGTTAATTGTGCTTTATTACCCATTCTCATAATACCTCTCTTGAAGATCAAATAGTGAATGTAAGATCTTAATATTTTGGAGCAAGGGAAATGAGGCAGCAATGTCTGAATATTTGGATAGAAACGATGAAGTCAAATCAGTGATGGGTTTATGATATAAATGTAGTTTGTTATTATACGTTAGTATGAGGGGCTGACTACCTCAGCTTCTTTAAGTTAGACACTGAAAGTCAGAAACTCCTAATTGTAACTTTAATTATTAAACATTTGACACATACCATTTTCCAGACACAGTGCCATTTTCCAGATGAGAAAATGAGAAACTTTCACTTTGTAGAATTAAATGAAAACTCAAACTTGGACCACTCTCATCCAAAAATTTTTACTTTTAACAACTGTGGTATAGATCTTTAAGATTCACCATGTTTTCTGTTTTGTTTTGGTTTCATCAAATGGTCTAAAATTCTGCTATCAGAAAATTAATCTCCCTGGTTTAGTCTGATATGTGATTTTTCTATATAGTACTATCTGGGATAACCATGGAAAAGATATTATTTGTATTTTATTAATTTTAATGAGAAGATATGATTTTTATAAAATGCTAGAAGTACAATGGTGGGTACAACCTGAACTTTGCTCTTGTGAAGGTTTTGTAAAACACTGGAGGATACAGAAATGTGAACAAATTATTCTATTACTGCAAAAGGCTATCCTGGAGCTCTGGATATGCTCATAGAAAAACAAGTAGAAAACAAGGTAGAAAAATAGAACATAAAAGCAAGTGGGGGCCAGGCTAACTGCTTAAAGACATTTGGGAAAACTTGATAGAAGAGTTAACATTTAGACCGAATCTGGAAAAGACAAGAATGTTACCTTAGAAGGAATGTCGGATGACACTCTAGGCAGATAGAAAACAGAAAACAGTCACTAAAAAAGAAAGTGAAGATGTGTGATAATATTATAGTTAAAACTTGAACATTTATTCTGAACTAGACGCCAGTTCTAAGGACTTTAAATATTGAGTATTTAATTCTCCCAATAACCAAATAAGGTAAGTACTGTTTGCCCCATTTTACAGATAAGAAAACTTGGAGAAATGTAACTTGCCCAAGTTTAAAAAATTTATAAGTGGTGAAAGAGAAATTTGACCTAAGCTGATACTCTCCTGGGCCCATACAATGTGTTTAATGAGCTACAAGTTGGCATGACCAGAAATTAGATACGTATGGAGAAAAGGTATGTCCAGATTCGTAAAGAAATTATATGATAACACCTTGTTTCATCTTCCAAGCTAAGAAATTTGGAACTTATCAAAATGTAGTTGATGGAGTACTATTAAAGAAGTTTAAACCGAGATAATTAATCTCTTTCCTGTTTGCCTTGAGAATGTGCTGTGGGCACTTGCCGCTGCAGCATTTACCCCAAGATGACTCGAGGATCACAGTCCTAACCTTACTCCCAGAGTTTGCCAGGAACTATCCCACTTTTATTATTATTTTCGCATTGCTCTAGTATATCAATAGTCTTTGGAAACAAATGACACATTCTATTTTATAGCATTCTGTTTTTAGCAGTGTGATCACTGAAAATGTCAAATCCTGGAAAACGTAGCATTCCTATGTGTTATGGTAAATGAATGCTGGCAGAGTTGCACTTTTTTTTTTCTAAAAGGGAAAAGGGTTAAATGTGTTTTAGAAAAATTGCCTTGGCAACTTACGTAGATTGGATCAAAAGAGGGTGAGAAATTATAGGGCAATTTCAATGGAAAAGTCCACAGGACGCTTATCTGAGAAAATCCCCTAAATTTTATCAAGGCCAAATACCACCTTTGTATACTGAATGAGGACCAAGAAGCCACAGCTTTAGGAGAGGACATTCTATGGTTGTGTCACTTAGAACTCAGATGAGAGGTCTGGGCTGGAAATAGGACAATCACAGAGGACTGGTGATTGTGCTTATTAAGATCACCAAATGAGAAGTGAGAAGAAAAATGGTTTATTTTTTGTTCCTATTCTTCTGTCTTCTGTTCACCTATTTTTATACTCTCCTATTCTCTCTCTCTCTCTCTCTCTCTCTCTCTCTCTCTCTCTCTCTCTCTCTCTCTCTCTCTCTCTCTCTCTCTCTCTCTCTCTCTCTCTCTCTCTCTCTCTCTCGTCCTCTCCCTGTCTCTCTCCTTCTCTCTTCAACTTCTGAGTATCCTCATTTATTTTCCAAAATAAAATAAACAAAAATCACTCTGACTCTATATTGCTTTCTAGCTCCCACCCTTTTAGCTTTCTTTCTCTTCTCAGCCAAGCTGCCTAAAGGTGATGAAAGTGACATATTCATTCCCTTTCTTTCCTTCCTCACCTCCCATGTATTTTTCTACCAAGTACCATCTGCTCTCTGCCTCCAGGACTCCACAGAAATGACTCTAGCAAACGGTAGCAACGATGTCTTTATTGTTGGAGCTCTTAGACACTTTTCAGCCCTTATCTTTCTGGATCTCTCTAATCTCTCAGTATTTTAGAAGTTTCTTTGGCCAAATATCAAAGGGGAGTGCCTTCTTTTTTCCAAAGTACAAATGTATTAATTAGCTTTTTTTTTTTTTTTTAAATTAAGGCAGTGATGAATGGATTCTAAAACTCCAAAGAGAGAACTTGATTGTTTTTTAACCAACCCCATTTATTTTGTGGAAATATTTAAACACAGTTTTCTTCACTCTTTGCTGATGATATTGCTGTCATTGTACTATTTTATAATTTAGGCAGAGATAAATCTGCCTAAGAAATTTATCCATAGTCAGTCTCTGCGGACATAGCCTCGTAAGTGCTCTCCCCTCAGAAGGCCACTGGCATCCCTTTTTCACTTTTGAGATGATTCACAATGATGTGATGTATTGCAACCTTCTTTTATGTGTCCTCTGGGACCCAGAGAGGAGGTTTCCTTTATACTTTAACAGAAATAGTATGAAGAAACTAACATGCAAAAAATTCTCAAGTCTAGGCCAATAGATACAGACTGAAGAACATTCCTTCTTACAGTACAATTGATACAAATTGTCTATAGAGAATGTAATAAATCAAGCCTCATAACTTCATGCTCTTTTAGCCAGAGTTTATCAATTCCTGATCAAGTTTCCATTAAAAGACACATTATTCTGTGAAAAATGCCTCCCTGTGTGAAGCTTTTATGAGGATTCACTGACACAATTTATATGACACTATTTTCTTATGATTCTTCTTCTACGTTATTTTTTTCCATCTCTCCTCTTTATACCCTTAAAACTGGTGTTCTTTGGGGTTTTTATCTTGGCCCACTGGTCTCCTTTCTCTCATCTCCCTTGGTGATACTGACATTTGCAAGGTTTTGACACATCTACAGTCCGCAGATTCACAACTCTTTCTCTCCTGCTGTGCTCAGAGCCATCACCTTCGGAATATAGATCTCTGGATGTACCACAGGCTCAGTACCTCAAACTCAACACATCCTCAGCTGAGTTTATGATCTACTCAATTTCAACAAAATTGATGACTCTTAATATTTTCCCAATCTTAAATATTATTACTATCAAAAAGTCAATCACTCAAGCCAGAGATTTTTAGAGTATAACTAGGTTACTCCCTCAAAATGAATACTCAGTGAACTATGCCCTGGATCCTCAGTGATCTTCCTTCCTCACAAATGTAAATTCCCCACTCTTCCTTGGATCAACTTTTGATTTTCAAGTGAGATGGCCAGGAGAGGCCTCCAAGACCATTATCCTGTGTACTCCTCCAGAACAGTGAACATTTTCTTAAGGTTAATCTACACCGCATTTTTATACCCTTATATCTGAAAACTTTCAAACATTAGTAAGAAAAATTTGAACAAAAGTTATTGGATACAATACACGTGATCTGTTGATATAGTCCAAAGCTTATAAAAGATTAAAACTGGTTTCAGAAGAAAGCAAGTAAAAAATACGACACCGGGAATTTCCATTAGAGAATAAATACTGAAATCTGTAGTTAAACTAGTAGTTTGTCTTCTACATGGCTCACTTGCTTCTACTATTAATCTGATCAAATCCGTAGATACAACATCAATTACTTTACCAGGAGGAAAAAATTCTCCCAGAATGTATTCCGTTTAACCAATACATCACCCTGAAGTAGAACCTCCCTGAGACATTTTCTAATATCTATTCATGTCAAATTAAACTATCTGGTTATCTTATTTTGATTCTTCACATCCACTATAAAAGAACCCCCTACACCCCTGTAAAAAAAAAAAAAAAAAAAAAAAAAGACTGTGTAATTGACAAACATTTAGGATGGTAGAATAAAAAATTTGCCTCCCATCCAGGTGACCTGTTTCAGAGCTATAAATAGGGTTCAATTGCCTATGTAGTATCTGTGACTTTCAGTTTCCAAATCAGTAAAATAGAAATTGTGTATGTCTGAAACTTATCCAGTCTGAAAACCTACTTACTATTTGGCTAATTCCACCAGTTTTAAATTTTGGAAATAGTTTAATGAAACTCTAACCTTATGAGAACTGACTATGTTGATGCAAATTAATACAATTTAGTTTTCAACGGATCAAAATCATTAATTCACTCATTAGATCTATAAAGTGGACATCAATTTTTCCCAAGGGGAAATGATTCACACTTATGACTCCAAAATAAATATTGAGTTTTCTCTCCATAGATTCATCTGTTTTGACAACTCTGAATTCCCTTGGTAAAGTCTCCATTAAATTTACAACTTCTCTTCTTGTGACCTCTGAAATCTTCTAACCTGGAGAAAAAGAAAAGAAAAGAATAACAAACAAACAAAAAATCCAAAGTGTCTTTTACATATAAATGCTTCTTAGGACTGTAGCTGTGGTTGTGAAACTGGCTTCATCTGTCAACTACAGGTAGCAGGAAGTTTTCTAATAGACAATGGGCTCCTTGGGGAAACTTGATTTCAGAGTGTAAATTAATAATCATTTTCCAAGAATAGCACCTGATTTTAATAAGTCATCCACTATATTGTCTATTATATTTCACAATAAACTAATCCAAAAAAGCAAATTTACAAAACAAAACAAACAAAACAAAACAAACCATTTTTTTTTAATTTGTTGGTACACACAAAAGCAAATCAAAAATTGTGGTGACTATTTTTTTAAAATACAAAGCACCCATATGTGTTATCTAAGACAACTTGTTGAGTTTTCAAGTATTTCAAACTGAGAACTGATTTTATGGAGGACAGGTGTCTCTAAAATCCCAACTTGTTGGGTATATACTGACGTTTGTTCAGAAAAACTTAAGTGAGTTTTAGTGAAACTCAAAATAGCAACATAAACCTTGACTTTTTTTAAGAGCCCTTTAGGTCGTCTGGTTCATCTCAAATGGGTCCTCAGTATTTTCTATAACCTACATTTAGGATAGTGGATAATGCACTGGTGATAAAGTTTTTTATTAATAAATAATTCAGTAGCCAGAGAGTGTAAAAACATGTTTGTATAGTGGCTGAGTGCTTTGTTTTCTAATTATGAAGCCACTGGAAGGCCTGACGCTCCAGGCTGAGTGATTTCACCAGGTTTGTTCTGTGGTTCCCCATTGTCGCCCTTGAAAAGAACATTCCCATAGAGCTGGCTCAAAAGACAATAAACATCTAAGTAAAAAGAAATGACATAATATTCAGCACTGATAAGGGGAGCTTTTCCCAGGGGCTGCGTGGGACTGCCTGGGAGGGTCCCCGAGGCTGCAGTCTGCACTGGGTGCCTGGAAGGAAGTCTCCACATGGAGGTTTACAGGGGCCTGGGGCAGAGTCTGCACAAAGAGCCAGAAGTGGGCAGGTCCCTCCCTGCCTCTGTGAAAATCAATCCAAGGAAGTCTGATGCCATGGAGCAGTTTCCTGTCCGCTGTGTGGGAAATTTAACTGAGTGCAAACGGCCAGCAACAATGGGACAATATATTATAATAAACAGGAAAAATAGCATTGGCCACGGAAATCAATGGCTGGAGTTCATGAGGCATTCATAAGATTGACAAGTGAATAAATTAAAAGCAAAAGGTTAGGACACTGAAAGAGAAGTTAATTTTATGTCTGCCCTGGAGCTCCTTTTTTTTCAGACTCAAATTAAGACTGTGTATAATAAAATGAACATAAAGTCTTAGATGTACAAAAAAAGGCTTCATTAAGACCTACATCACCAGAAAACCAGAGATTCTTTTATAAACTTCCCTATGCAGTATAGTCATTGCTCATGGTGCATTAATAACCCCCTCGACAGCGTGACCAAAGACTTATTTAAATGAGTTTCTTGCTTTAAATAAACCTGCTCTCAGCAACCAACTGTTCATCCAGGAAGTGATGTGATACCCCAATACACTGAAGAAGTTTACTCAACCAGAACTGGATGGAGATGTGTGCAACTCAGCTATTTAATTTAAAGAATCTGAAGAACAGCCACATGAGACTCCTCCAAACCCCCAAATAATTGTGAACAGAATATAACCAACTCTAAAACAGACTTCCATTAAATAAACAATAATCAATGTATTTCCATGACATAGTAGCTTCCCTTTTTAAAGTTTTAGTTTTTTTTGTTTTTTTTTAATAATAAAGTGACTTTAATTAGAGTTCACCACTGAACCTTAGTTTTGCAATAAAGTGCTTGACACCAAATTCTTTTTTCTAATTACTACTAAAGGCAGAGTGTTATTCAGTAGACAAAGCACTAGGCTGAGGATTTTGAGACAATTAATTCTAATCCAGGCTTTGTAACTAACTTTCACTCTATTACAGTTCCTTTGACAATTAGACATGAATCTACTCCATAGTTTATGAGCATTTGTTTTAAGTTATTACAAAGTATGAAATAATCTGATGACTGCTGCTACATAATATTTAGAAGTTTTTTCTAAAGTGTGCCTTGCAAGTCTTGTTGGGCTTCAAAAATATTTCCCTGTGTTATTTTACTCTTTGATTTTGGACTAAGATTCTTTTAAACAGTAAGGACTGCTGACAGGGTCTAATATTTTGGAAAGTTATATGATTCACTCTTTAATCGATGTAATTAATCCAAGAATTTCTAGTCTCTTAATAGTCTTCAGCACATTAAAGCGGAAAGATAATACCAGAGAGTCGAACTGTTTTTACTCTGAAATATATTTTTAGCATGCTATACAAAGATTAAGTAATTATATTCTTCAATCTATTTATTATTTTAAAAGTAGAAACAGCCTTGTTGTTATTATTATTATTATTATTATTATTATTATTATTATTATTTTTAGATTTGCCCAGAAGGAGGGAAATTATTTGTTTAAAACTAATCCAACCTCATTCTTAAACATTTATTTCAGTTCAGTGGCTGGTAAAATACAACTGAAGTAGCCAGTAGAGGGCAATATATAATAGTAGAAGTAGTCTTTGAAAGTTAAATCCTATTAGTTCTACCAGAAAAAAAAAAAAAAAAAAACAGAAGAAATTATAGTTTAACATGAAGCAATTTCTGAACAAAGAAACAAAAATTCTGGCATAAAAATATATGTTAAAATGCAGTAGGAGGACTTCAAGGCTTCTTGGAAAACCCACCGGGTTTTGCTGATATTCCTCAGGAAAACTAACCTTCACACTTGTGACTCCATCTTGTCTCTAAGCAAGCCAAAAATAGTAATTGACTTCTTCATCTCAGCTTTTTTGCTTAATTTAGATTCGATCCCACTGAGCAGCAAAAATGTCCATGACTATGTTCTGAAGAGAACCCAGAGTGCTTTCAATAAATGTTAACAAGCATTAGCAGGGGCCTGCTGCCAGAGGCCTAGCTGGCCAGCATGAGGGATGCCGCCTTCTTCCCCACGCAGAGCATTTGGCCTGACTTTACATATTCGTCCCTGCAGGAGGGAGTAACACGTTCCCTCCTCACAGTGTGCATTCTTCCTCATCTCTCTCCGCCTTTCTTCCTTCTCCACGTCTTAGGTTTCACATCTACATTTGAGTACCCGGAATAACTAGAATATTTTGAGTGATGTGAAGAGATTCCAAGGAAAGCCCAAATCCTCAAGCTGTATTTCCAGTTTGGTCCTCTGGGTCTTGTACATCTTTTAATAGAGTCATTGAAATTAAAAATAGAATGCTTTCTTTCGGAGCTCAGGCGTTGGCCCTCCTGTCTCTCCTCCTTCAATGTGTCCAAGGCTAGATTTTTGTGGGTTTCTCTCCCACACCAGCCTCACCCTTCCTTTGACCTCTCCCCACCTCCAACACAATCACCACCACCACCACTACTCCCTTTTTTCTTTTTAGAATCTTAAACCATGAAATTGAATTAATAATCATAGTGGTGTACTGAGCACTGGTTTTTCATCTGTTTTTCTGTGACTTATCCCCAGTATTCTCACTGCTAACTCCCCTATTCATATATCTCATTTCTTATTGCTTACTTTTTTTTTTTTGTCTTTTTCTTAGGAAAGCAAAGGGCAAAGGCAAAGGCTGACTATTAAAATAATAACGATAATAAGGCTGGACACGCTACTCAGGGTCTGAACTAAAGTCAGCACAGGCATTATATAACTCCCAGAACTCCAGTCAATCAATTCCACTTGTGTGAGTAAGACCTCGGTAATTTGAGTAATGAGTGGGCTCACTTTTTAAAATTCATTGTATTATGAAAAGAAAAAAAATAGTTTCTAAGCAGCTGCATCTCCCACTGAAATCGACATGAACTCTAAGTGCTTAACTCAAAGGTGTTTCTTTCCTCTCTTAAGGGTATTTAACAGTTTTCTCTTTAAAAATGCAATGTGAGTATACTGGATGGCACATTGGTTTGTACTGAAAGATTAAATGTACTCAGCATTTTCAAATATTAACCAATTAGAAAAAAATAAACATAAGAATTCTTATTTTTAAAGAAATATATGTTGCTATTTTGATTATTCATGTTTAATTTTAAAGAGTGTTTTTAAAAGCTAATTAAGGGTCACAAGATCTCCAATGTAATCCAGAATCTTAACATTTTCTACATCCCACTGTCCACTTTATACCTTACCTGAATTTGACTCAGTTTTAGAAAGATTTCACTCTGAAAAATGACATTCCATAGGTTACCCCATGAACAGACTCTACCTTTGAAAGAAAAACTTCTGTTGACAATGGCATTTCTTCTCTTTTTCCAAAATGAAGAGCCTAATTCACATTCAACTGTATCCAATGTGATTTTGCAAATCATTATTTCCCTTTATATCAACATTTCTACTCTGGTCAATATTTAGAGGCTTGATTATTATTATTTCTTTTTAATTTTAATATCTTGTTTTCATCCATATCAGTGAAAACATGCTATTTCTCAATGTTGAGTCTGAGATTTATGGGAAGGAACCTTAGGAAGTGTCTGGCACTGGCTCAGAGATTGAATTTAAGGCCCACCTCTGAAGAAATTCCATCAAAAAAATGTCTGGAAAGCCTTCATCCTTCACTTTCAAAATACCCCAGTGAAGAAGAACTCATTATTTGGAAAAAGGTCTATTCTTCTCTTAATATAATGCCTTGTCTTAAACTTAGCTCATGATTTCTGTTCATTGATCTTAATTCTGACTTCTTGGCACATATTGGGGGAGAGGGACAGGGAAGGAATCAAAACATTTTTATGCAGTTGTATTTGAATAGATATCTCATGTGTTCTTGAAAGTTATTTAGACTAAGCAGTGCTGGCACTTCTGTCCTTCTTCATAAAGCATCACAGCAAACCCCTTCAGCATCCCAGTCTCATTTTTCAGGATGTATGCTTGTAAAATGTAGCACTAGAAATTGAACACAGTCTCTTGGGTGGATCCCAAACAGTGCGTAATGGGATGTCTTGTTTTGTTTTATCACTATTCTCTAACTTTTGAGTGTACAAGAATTACCTAGGGAATTTATTAAAAATAGATACTCTAAACCCTCTTCCCAGACATTCAATTTTTTAGGAGCCCAGAAAAAAAAAAAAAAAAGCCTGGGATTCATGAAGAGGTATTCTTCAGCCTACATATTGAGAAACATTTTCTTATGAAGTTGACTTTTTTAAAAATCTGGCCTCAGATCTTATTTCTTTTGTTGACCATACTATAGGCTCACATTATATCACAATGAACCTAAACAATAAGTCTCACACAAATCCTTATCAGAGTTTCCCACCCTGTAATTAAGTTTTAAGGCTGAAATTTATGAAAATGTATTTATCCCTATGTAGCATTACCAAATAAAACACAGGAAGTCCAGTTAATCTGAATTTCAGATAAACAACAAATAATTTCTTAGTGAGACATAGTTACACTATTGAAATTCAAATTTAACTTGGTGTCCTATATTTTTATTTACTAAATCTGATCATCTTAACCTATTAAACTTGTGATTAGATGTGATTTTTCTGTTTAAGCCTACTGTGATCATTTTGGATCCTAATTCTGTCTTCATATATTTTTGATTCTCACAGATACTGTTTCTGTTTCTAACTGTCCAGCTACACGCCCTGTTCAATGAGCCTCATTCCCAGGGACAAGCTCAGAGTTGATATTTGCTCACCCAGTGTAAAAAAAGATCTGGCACTGTATCTCACACAAGTGATTATATACAAAGTTTCCTTCTTTCTCCAGCCTTCCCCAAAGTCCAAGATGATTAGCTTGTTTTTAGCTAGAGCATAAACAAAACCACACCAGATTAGAATCTGAAGGCCTGAGTTCAAAAATGGGCTTTTCCATTTATGACCTATGCAACCTCAGGCAATTAATAGACTTCTCTAAATCCCAATTTTTTGTGTTATAAAATGGGGATACTTAGGGTCATTATGGGAAGGTAATGAGATGATACAGAAAAAAGTCTCAAGCCTGTGCTTGACAATGCCTCAAAAATAATTATTTATTCCTAAATTTTTAACTAATTATAAGAGCTTCATGTTTAAAATTGACAGAAATAAG
Organism: Macroglossus sobrinus; assembly: GCA_004027375.1. NCBI lineage: Eukaryota > Metazoa > Chordata > Mammalia > Chiroptera > Pteropodidae > Macroglossus > Macroglossus sobrinus. The sequence continues at coordinate 41,932 of PVKZ01002654.1, read as the reverse complement.
CACATGGATCACTTACCATGTCTAATGAAGTCATAAAAGTGTGTGTGTGTGTGTGTGTGTGTGTGTGTGTGTGTGTGTGTATAAAGAAAAAAAAGAAGTGCATGGTACCAGGTGGGTACTATATTTACCAGGGCGATCATTTCAAAATGTGTATAAATAACTAATAACTATGTTGTACACCTGAAACTAATATAATAATATGTAGTCATCTTTTATAAAAATTGGAAAATAAAAAATAAAGAAGGAAAGTCAACATTACATATATGTTACTAGAAGACCTAAAGCCAAGCCTATGGTCATATGAAACAGAAATAAGGAAACACAGTCCAGAATACACTACTCTGTGAAGAGGATGTGGGGAAGGTAGAGTGATTCTGTGTATCTGCACCTACAGGCTGTAAAACAATAGAAAATTGGCAAGTAAAGAAAAAAATGAACAAAAACAGTATGCCTAACACTAGGGAGACCACGTGAATATTTATTTTCACTGAAGATATTCCATGTACAGGTAACCAAGGATTTATTGCCAGTAAAAAATAGGAAAAATTATGTGGGTGCTGGCAGCCCAAAGTAAATCTCTATTTGTTCTGACATTTTCTGTGGGATCGGGGGGAAGGAGCTTGAGGCCGGCCAACAGCAGACTCTCTGCCCATCCACAGAAAGAGAGGGCAGCTGAGAAACAGGCTGTTACCATATTTAAGGGGTTTCCAGTTAGTCTGCCCCCCACAGAAAGGTGTATGTGGAGGTGAACTTTTTTGCACTGTAGCAGAGAAAACTTCAACCATCTCCAAAATCTTCATTCTTACAAAGGAGCCAATAATTAAGAAAGAAACGCATCAATATGAAAAAGCAAAACAGAAAAACAAACAGAAAAACTGAACCCAGAAAAAAAATGCATAATTAAGAAAATAAAGAAACCTTAAAACATAAAAAGAAAACCTTTCTTTGTTAAAATCAGAGAAATTTGAGAAGACATTCTATTTATAAAATAAAAACAGAATTCTATGAAAAAATTACAATAAAGACAGGTGAGAAATTTTGTATGATTGATAAAAACAAACAAACAAATATATAAATAAACAAACAAAAACTAATAAACAGAACAGAAAATACAATCTAGGAAATCTCCCGGAATGGAAACAGCATAAAGAAATAAAAAATAGAAAAGAACATATGCAGCACAGAGGACAAATCCAAGAGGTGTAATATTCAAATAATATATGTAATAAACTGAGGGGGGAAAAGGAGAAGGGGTTATAAAGACAAAATAAAAAGAGTTCCCAAAAAGAATTCTCCAATTCCAAAAAAAGTCATGTGTATTGAGATCAAAAGAATACAATGAACATAAAGCAAAATGGATGCAAAAAGACTCATGCTCAAGTATAACCTCATACCTTTTCACAAGAGCAAAATTAAGAGTTTCAATGCTTCTGTAAGGGGTAGGAGTGGTAACCAATTAAAGAACAAAAATGAAGCTTCTATCAGATATATCATCAGAAACACTGGTAAAAAGAGATAGTGAAAAAATGCCTTTAAAACCTATTGGAAAAATATTTGTGACTCAAATTATAAATCAAATGTGAGATGCTAAACACCTTTTTAAACATTCAGCAATCTATAAATTTTACTTTCATAGACACTTCTCTAAAAAGTTTTGCCAGAAAAACAGATGGAAAAAAACACAAAAGGATAAATCTGTGAGATTCAGGAAACAATAGATCCAAACAAGGAGAAGGGAAAGTGAAATCCTAGGATAGGAGCAAGTGCAGTGCAGAATTGAAAGAAAATGGTCCTCGTTGGATGGTTAAGGAAAAGGCATATTATTACAAACTTCAGGACAGGGGAAAACTCTGTAAGTTAATTGTGGTTCAATTAGAAAACAAACTAATTATAATAGCAAAGACTTGTATAAAGCTTACTGTATCCTAAACACTTTTGAATCATTTTGTGTATTCCTATTAATTTACCCTTACAAATAAATGAGCATTATCCATATTTTGGATATGAACTGAAGCATAAACAGTTTAAGTAACTTGCCAACATCCCAAAGCTAATGAGTGGCAAGTCTGGAGCTTGGCCTCAGCAATATGACTCTAGACTTTATGCCCTTAACTACTGTATTCTATAGCCTGTCTAAAATGGTTGATAACTCATTGATTTTTTAAAACTAAGTAATTATTTTATAGAATAAGAATATATTTAAAAGTCAGTAAAAATAATTCTGGAAGAAAAAAAAGATTCTCCAGAAAAAAAGAATATGTTGGCAGAAGGTATAGTCCAAAGGATAAATAAGGGGGAAGGAGGTTGCCTTATTATGTCAGGAGAAAAGGGAAATAGAGTGAGCAGAACTGAAGGCACATTTGTTTGTCTGTTTTCCAGAAGATGGTAAAATCTTTATCTGATGGCTTGTTTTTCTTTTGTAAGTTAGGAAATGAGTTTATTGACTAGGAGTGTATGACCAAAAATGTGCTCAGAGATTTATGGAAACTGGAAAGACTTTGAAATTATTCTTGTGCTGAGTGGGCTAATGATTGACTATTAGAATCCAGTAAAACTGGCAAGCAGCATTGCAGGTTAGTGATCATGAATTTAAAGTAGATCCATTCTCCCCTGATATGTGGCTTTCTCCAGAGGCATTCAGCTGCCAAGGTGCAAATGAAGAAGAAAAATATAATTGGGTCTTCCTAAGGTGAGTTTTTTTTGTCAGACCAGTAGGAAATTTTAAAAAGAAGAAGAAGAAGAAGCAAGAGGGCTTTGGATGTTGGAAGAATCGTCAAAGGTGCATTATTAAATGTAAACTAGATGACTAGGGAAGTGGACGGGAAAGGCTGATGGGGGAAATTTGAAAGGTCGATGGGTAGAAGTCTTAGCAAGGTGCAAGAAAATATTATGATGGAAATTGCTTGATGAGTTAGCAGAAGACAGAAAATCCATGATGTTTTTGAGATGAGAAGGTAGATAATAACAATAAGGAGAAAAAGATTGTGTTTCATGTGAAATGTCTTAAACTTCAAAAACTCAGGGTTTGTTGTTGTTGCTTCATCTTCTTTTTCAAATGGAATGGTGGAGAAGTTGTGATATGAAGACAACAATGAGGAGACAGGAGAAAGCCAATGCTTAGCTCTGTTTCTAAAGTACCTGAAGTGTACAAATGTTGAGGTATTGTAGAGGAGATTATGGTCTCAGATGAGAGCCAGATAAAAATGCAAGAAGCTGGAAAAAAGCTGGAAGAAGAGTTTGAGTACACAAGGCATTTGCATTAAAAAAGGCTTTGCAGGGTGGATGGAAGATGAATGTATCAATCCTCCTTGTGTTCTAGGGGTGTGAGATGTGATAACATATGACCATGGTATTTTATTTCATTTAAATTCTCATCAAATAGTATCAGTGATTTACATTTAAGTGGCAAAGATAATTATGGAAACAATGATTTGTCGCAAATACATCTTACAAAAAAACTCAAAGTAGTGGTGATTCGAAGATTACAAAGTCTAAAAAAACAAGACTTAAAAAACCAGGCAGGATGAAGGAATTAAAGGCATTTCTGTGGAGAGGGCTTTTTGATAATAACTCTATTTTATCAGCATTATGCTTAAGAAAATTAGCGAACATCCAAACATTAGTACCAGAAAAACAATCATCAGATACAGCAGGAGCCATTGTGGTATTTGCAAAGACCCATAAATATCCCCAAGTGCTATTACTGTGACAGCGTAGGTGATGAGAGCAGGTTATTCTGACAAATAGATGCATATTCCAGACATGCTGAATCGGTTCCAGAATATATCATCAAGGGACACCAGATGACACTGGAGACAGGAGGCCTCTAAGCAATATAAAGCAAATCATAAGAAAGATGGAGTGCAATTAAAGATAACGGTCAGAGGTGTCAGAGGGCACAGAGGGGTTCAACAGGATCAGGGAAAGAGAGTAATGACAATACTGCTTTTGAGATGAGCATAGGTCACTGCAGACAATGCAAGGACACAGAGAAGAGCGAGACTCAAATTATGATGCATAGCAAATCAATTCTGAGTTATGCAATAATGGATATAAACTGACTGAAACAAGACTTATAATCATCAGCAATGCTAACAACAAACTGTAGCAATTGTCAAGACTTTATTTTGAGGGAAACAAGAATTTGTAAGTATACATTAAACCAGATCAGCACAAAAAATTGTGTGTGTGTGTGTGTGTGTGTGTGTGTGTGTGTGATTTGGTTTAATACATATATATATATATACACACACACACACGTGTATATATCTGTGTATATATATATGTATGTATTTACATACTTATGTGTATCTATCTATATAGATAGATGATAGATAGATAGATGGATGGATATACATATATATGCATAAGTATACATATACATATGTGTGTGTGTATGTGTGTGTGTATGTGTGTGTGTGTGTGTGGAGAGAGAGAGAGAGAGAGAGAGAGAGGGAGAGAGAGAGAGAACTTACCATTAAGTCCCCTTTAATGAACATTACTGAAGTCCAACTACATGCCAGCCCACTGGGTTGGGAAATGGGGATACAAAGGCCAATAAGAGACACTTAGGAGCCCACAGGAAGAGAGATCATGAAAACATTGCATTATTTTATAATACACAAGCAATTGTGTGTCTTAGTTACAGTGTATTCACATGTTATCATGGCAGGGTTATGTCTGGAGAGTTTTACCATGAATGCTTTGTATTTTTTTAAAAAAATGTTTACAGAGAGATGAGGCAAAGGCTCATTCCAACAGAAGAAAAGTCCAGGGCAAAAGAAGAGGGTCCAAAAAAAAAAAAGAAGAAGAAGAAGAAGAGGGTCATGGAGTAACATACTGTGTGTGATCAGGCTCTGTACAGCATTTGGTCTTGTTGGAGAAGAAATTTCAAAGAAGCAGGAGTGAAGGAGGAAATAAGATGAGAAAAAGCAGGGAGCAGTAGATCATGGGCGACCCTGTGTGCCCTGCAAGGAAGAGAGATTTTGTCTTCAGGCAGTGGAGTTAGTGAATTGGTTTAAGTCAGGACACAACATGGGAGCTCTGGGTTTTACAAGCATCATTTTAGCAGCAATGTAGCTGGCAGACTAGACAGAAGCAAGACTGAAGTTAGTGAGCTGCATCACCAGACAGGGATGGCAAAGCTATGAAGTAAGAAGTCCCTCCAGAGTCCCCTTCCATCATTGTAATGACAATAGCTACAAACTATTAATTACTTTCCATATGCTAACTGCTCTACCTGCATTCTCTTCTTTACTCTTTAGAACAGTCAAATGTCACTGTTTTACAGATGTGAAATTCTCCCCAAAGCTTAGAAAACGTAAGCAACGTGCCAAACCCATATCAGTCTTAGCCCCAGAGTGGCTCTAAAACTGACCCTCTTTATACCACATACTTGAAATAAGTTTTTTTTCTCTGAAAATTTTGTAAAACTAAATAAATCTGAAAATATGTAAATAAATTTACTTTGGTGAGGAAATCAGCCCACACCTATCTCCATAACTTCTATTTCTTTCTGAAATGATGTCTTGAATTGACCCATTCTACAGTACATGGTAACTTGTTGCACAGGCTTCTCCTCTAGGCTGGAGCTACTGAAAGGCAGGGTGTCCTATGTCTCTCATCGCCAGTTCTCAGCAAGTGTCCGACACACGGATAGACTCAATTATTGGTTGAAAGAATAAAGGAATCTTCTCTAAAAGGCTTTCTAACCCTGTAAAAGGATGTTTGTCATGGCCGCAGGATAGTTAAGAGAGTGGTTTTAATTCTAATGTTCCCTTAACAACTTACAGGCTTCTCTGGAGTATCACAGTAGGTGCTGCTTTCATTGGCCTGACTACCAAGCTTTTAACTTGGTAATAAAGAAATAAACTTGTACAGATCTTTATTACAACTTGAACTGCATTTAAAGACTAAGATACTTTTAAATGTTTAAGTTAAAGGTTAATTTTTCAACCTTTGCTTACTCTAACATACAGTTTAATGTAATCATCATGTTTTTTTTCTACTCTTCTTAGAAAACATCTTCCTACCCAGGTGTGAAGTTAGATTTTAGGGTCACATCTCCTGCAGAGCTCACATGCATTTTAGGAAGCAGAGCCATGAGACATTAGACAAACTTGTCATCTTAGGCCACTTCAACTTCTTATGTCTGCCAAGGTGTCCTCATCACCCATCCTAGATCCACTGAACAAGTGAAGCCACCTGTGCTAATTAAATGGTAGGTCTCTCAGCGGGCTTGTCCTTATCATTCTAGAATGTCTTTTCCTTCTGATCTCTTGGCTTCACTCTCTACTAGGAACTCAAACTGGCAGGAAGCAATTAAGGTAACAAGAAACCACTCTGCTCTTTATCTCTGAATCTGAAAGACCCCTCTATACCTGACCGCCTTGAGGGATTTTCTATACTTGCTGAATTTGTTTGTTTGTTTGTTTTTCTTTTTGAGACAACTCTCTTAAAGTTTTTTTCTCTTTCCTGATAAAATCTTCATTTTACAAGCAATGACTTTTCTCATTAACTTCTTTATGATCAACAAGTTTTTACATACTCAGTGAAAAAGAATGTATCATATTACACCAACGGTTTTAAAACCAAACCTAAAAAGGATTTGAAGCACTTATTTACATGAGTTGTTCTCTTCATCATCTGACCTATCTTTTGAGTAAATAAGATTTCCATCTTTCACCCAATAATGCGATACGTTTCAAATAAGTTCAACTGCATTTCTATTTTTTAATTCAATTTATTTAAATTAAGACAAAAACAACAACAACAACAACAACAAAAAAAACAGTTTACCCACTGACTACATTCTAAATATATTTTCCCAATTGATAAAGTGAAATCAGTATCTCCCAAATGAAAAGCCAATAGTCCTAAAGTAGGAGACTGTCCTTACTAGAATGCTGCTGGCTCATCATGGGAACAATGAATATCAGTCTTTCCTAAGAATCTGCACCCTAAATAATGCAGCAAGTGCATAGTAAGAAATCACAGCTTTTCTTTTCTTCTTTCTTGTCTCTCTTTCTATGTACGAAATAGATGCTAGTGAAACAAAAGTGATGGAAATAATGTCTGATAGTGACAAAGAAGCCTAATAGCAGAGAGAAACCTAAAGTCTTGCTGTCATCAGAACATTATTCATTACCTTTGCAGAGAGCTCTTGACAATTCTATCTACAAAAGTGATACAGATTCTAATTGTCATCCTCTTAGACCTCCTACCCCTTATCCAGGACCCATTCCAAACACTACAAAATTTAGTGAGCAATGTTTATGGCTTATAGATTATAAATTCCATATACTTAATGATATCACACCACTTAGGAACACTTACTCTATACAACCGATCAAAAGAAAGCAGATCTGCAGGACTTCCAGGAACACCAAATGTTCTGTCCTTGCCTAGGCCCCACTGGCAGACTCTTTCTTGCAGATTCTCTTTCTGGATGGCTGAGTGCTCTGAGAAATGCCTGATGAAACCACGTCCCCTCCATCTTACAAAGCAAGGAAGAATGAACATCCTTAATAGCCATGTTATTCTGCATGACTACTGTGATATAACATTAAAAACACGGCATTTACAATCAGAAAACATGCATTTTAACTTCAATTCTTGTATTTATTCCTGCTTGCATATTAGAATCATCAATAAAACTCCAAAAAGAAATAGCAACGCTAGGCCAGCCACCCCCAGAGACCTTTATTTAATTCATCTAAGGTAAGCCCTGGGCATGAGCACTTTTAAATGGCTTCCCCAATTGCTTTAATGTAAAATAGAAATTAAAAATTTTAATTAATGGCCAAGTACTCATTAAAAATAGACATATGCACATGTACACACACACACATACGCACATACATCTGTGAGACTTGATGACAAGCGCCTCTTTAAGTCTCTGGTTTTTCATTTGCAAAAGAGAAGTTGTCATTTCTTACTTGATGCAATAAGGCATTAGGAAGATTAAACATGGTATATACTATATGAAAGTACTTTGTAAAATATACATCCCTAAATTTAAAATATTTTTATAATAATAATTAATAATTAAAGATAATGTGCTTACTTACTAATCCTTTCTCATTTTTTATTCTACTGCTGTTTTTCTCTCCATCCTAACAAGTTATTAAGGACTTTAGATCTCCTGTGTGCGTGTGTGTGTGTGTGTGTGTGTGTGTGTGTGTGTGTGTGTCAATTTTAGAGACAAAACAGAAGTTTCCAAGAATTCAGAAGCCTCTCCAAACCAGACTATTTAAAAGAGTCTAGACTCCTGAGAAAGCTGGAGGTCAGGGAGCTAGGACACTTAAACACAACTTCCTCAAACACAGGAAGAAGGATGCTGTAGATCAAGTGCCCAGACTTTGGAAGAAAGGATTTGGGTTTGGAGGGAGGGCAATATAGTGAAGCAGTACCTCCCAAATCTGTCTAGGAGAGTGTTAGAGCAGTATTCCTGACCACACAACTCAGCTCTGCAAAGAAGAGCTTCAACCCATAGGACGGAAGCTAGGGAAAGTGACCCCTGAGCGTTATGGCCTCAGGTGCTTGCCCAGCTGGTCATCGGAGCAGCAAAATTCACCAGGTGCTTGCCCAGCTGGTCATTGGAGCAGCAAAATTCACCACTGCAAGAACAAAGCTCCACTTCGTTATAGTTAGAATTCACATTTCTACCAACTTAGAGAGATCATGGAGCAGATTTTTTGAGTTATAGAAATAAAGAAATTTAACTATTTATTAAGCAATGCTGGTATTGTATAATAAAAATTCAAAGCTAATATTTATTTAACAAAAGCTTAACAGGACCCATCATGTACCTTATAGCTATTAGTTTCTAAGGATAGGCTTTAAACTTAACAAAATAGGTTGGGAATAATAATAAAATTGGAAATAATATTAATACATATGTCCTTCCCACCTGTAAGGGTAAGGCTCAAATGAGATAGTGTATTTGAAAGTAAAAATCTATACTGTCATTAGAATGATTTAAAAAGTTATGGCTATACCATAGTCAGATACACACACATTAGTTGAGCAGAATCAAATTTAATAACTTTTAAATTGCTATGGGTATGAGGAAACTTCAGAGTAATACTAAATAGTAAAAGCTGCTTAGTATTAATTATTGATTTCAAACTAGGGATGAAATAGTCTAGGGAAGGGATGCAGGTTTAAATCAGAGTGGGAAACCAGGAAAGTTGCAAATTCAAATCAAAATGATATCCATCCCACTTATAGCGTTTGGACTTGGAGCCCAGTTTGACCAAGACACTGTACAAGAAAGCTCTCAATTTGCTCCTCATACTCCAGCTAAAATCTCTGAATATTAAAACTTAGCCTATTAATGATGTAACCCAATTTACTTGGAATAGAAAACTATTTTCATAAAGGATAAACAGGTGGCTATAAATAACCAAGGGAGGTTTAGAAGTAAGTTTATTGATGACATAAATCAAATGTATAGCATAAAGACTTTTGTGTTACATTTGGGAATAACAATCTGTGTATCTGATAGAGTATAATGTTTAAGAAAATTTAGCATTCTAGAGAATCCAAAAGATTACCTTGGGATTACAATTTTTGAAATGTAATTGAGTAACTAATTTAAACTCAGAATTTTAAGACAAAAATTTAAAGATAATTTTACCAAGTCTTAAAACAATATTAAAATATGTAAACCAGCTAAAGTCACCATGCTTTCTAGAATAAATATTAAATATGTCAATTTGTGTTGTATTACTCTCTATGTCTTTGTCCCCATAGAGTATGAAAAATATTTGGCATTTAAAGATAAAAAATTTGAAGCATTTATAATATCATATGGGGATATCCATACCCTTTCTCTGAGCATTTTTGCTACAGTCAACATATTTTATCTGTTCTAGAGTTTTAAACACAAATGTGTTTAGAAATGTCATTAGACCGATTCTCTAACCATACAAATGAAGAAGCAGACAGAGAAGTTAAGTGATTTGCTCAAACTACAGAGCTATTTAGAAACAAAACCAGCAAGAGATTTCATGACCCTCTAGTTGAGTGTTTTCTCTACAGTATCAACAGCTTGGCTTATGGCTTAATGAGATGATATTGTTCCCTGGGACATATCACTGATAGTATCTTAGTATGAACACAATAGATAGTTCTTATTTCTTCCAGCCAAAGAAAAAGCATTTAAGTTATCCCAATCTTTACAGCTGAAAATATTTCTCTTTCTGGTTATGAAAATTTTCTTCTGTGTACATAAAAAGAAGACTGCTACCCTAATCAAAATCCACCTGCTTCTTCCTAAAACTGTTGGAAAACCCCGACGGCCTGAACAATACATTGTTCTAGTTAAAGTTTACCCATCATTCAAAAATACTGACTTTTTCAATGTCCAATATGTTCAATTTTGCAACTGAAACGAATATCTTACTACATGTGAGATGTTTGCGAAGTGCTTAAAACACTGAATAATCCTCCTAGGGCCTATTGGAGAAGACTTTTATGCTATAAGAACACTAATCACTCTATTTCTGCTACAAGCACAAATCGAAGTCCTGTTCTAAAGTGTTAATATTTCTCTAGGGGTAGGCGGAGAACAGCTTACGCAGGGGAAGAAATCTGGCTCACTGTCGACAAAGCACTCACAGCTCTTTGGAAGAACGGTATTGTGTAAATGCAAAGCTATTATTATATAAAAGCATTCAGAAGATAATATTAGCCATAATTGTATTAAATATTAATATTAATGCAGATGGTGGCTAAGAGATTAAAGAGCGGTAGAAGTCAATAATAAATGTAGCAAAAGGATACAAAATTTCTGTTTTTCTAACTTATGCATACTACACAAACACAGCAAACTGAGGACTGATAATGAGTTGCTAGAAGTCATGCTGCTCACCTTTATTAATTCTTTCAGCTAAAAAAATTAAAAAATTTTTAAAAACCAAGTTTGTCAAACTTTTCTCAATCAGCATTGAAAATCAGTCTTTAAACTCAGTTTACTTTATTTCTCTATGTGATGGCTTTTTGATATGGCTACTTGGCAAGGCTAAGATATGGTCCTCAGTTACGCAAACATAAATCTAGAAATTTTGTGGATGTGATTAGAATCCCTAATCATTTGTCTTTAAGTTAATCGAAAGAGAGATTATCCTAGATCAGCCTGATCTTACTAGATGAGCCCTTTAAAAGAGGGTTTAGGGCTTCACTGAGCCAGAAGACTCATGAGTAACAGTCTGCTCACCATCTTTCCTTCCTGTCTTCAACCCTACAGACTCCAGGCTTGCTTAGACAGCTCCCACAAAGATATAAGCTCAATTTTTACAACAAATGGAAATATCTGTCTATTTTCTGTTTCTATCTGTCTCTGCCACCCCTCTTTCCTTCTCTTTCTCTTACCCTATTTCTTGTTGGTTCTGCTTCTCTGATTGAACCCTGAATGATAAGGAAAATTGTATGTGGGTTGCTGGATTTTCATGGGTAGAAAAATGCAATCTAAAATATATTAATTTATTTTTCACACACAACATATAAAGGAAAATAATTGTTTAATTTTGCTACCATTGGTGGGGACATAATCTTTCCTTGATTTTGAAGGCTGTCACTATTTAAGATAGATGAGTTTTCAAATGTCTTTTAACTGAATTTCAAATGAAATTCTAAATACAATGAATCACTAGGTCCTAAAAATAAAGACTTCAATACATTGGCCTAAAGTTTTGGAAACAGCCTAGGGCACTGGGTATGGGTTAAAGAAAAAAGAACTCTCAACATCTTCTATTCTTAAGGTCTTATTTCCTTCATCCATTACACAAAAATCACACATTAGCACACATACACACATAAACACACACCCTACAGAGCAAAACAAAATGTAAGATTGGTCCTTACCCTGACAAGCCTTAGGAACCATGAGAAAATGTTAAATAAATTAAACTATTATTTAGTTTAAAATTAAATAAAATAATTAAAGTAATTTCACCAGGTTATAATAATTATCTTTTCCATTTCTCCTGAGCAGCTTTTTATGTCTTATTAGATATATCTGTGTTATTAACCCCATTTTAATAAGTAAAAAAACAAAATATTTAAAATAATATATCAAAAATTGGTTACATTAATCATGCTTTCTAACTCCATTCCTAGCTGAAACTCCCTAAACATTTCTCAAAATTAAAAAGCATCTGGAAGAGTAAATTATAATACATTCAGAAAATAAAAAATTATATTATAAAGCAATTAGTGCAATGGAAAAATGACATAATCAATGAAAAAATGATAGGTAATTTAATTTATAATCTGATTTATAAAATATATAGAAAAAATTATCGGGGAAAATGTCCACTAATCTTACACTGTATTTATTTCTGGATTGTGGTGTTATGGGGGAACTTTTTATCCTAAATTTCTATAGCTATTATGTATTTTTTGTACACTTGAGACTATTTACAAAAAATGAAATCAATTGTTTTAATTATTTATTGTTTGTTAAATATTGGCAATACTTTGATATTAAAGTAGTGAAACGATTCTCCTGGGGGTATACACTTAAGCGAGGAATTGCATACATTCTGTAATGAGCTCTTAATGTTTCACATACACATTTTTTCTATTGTGGATCAGTCTTGGTGATGTTTAACTCTAGACTATGTGTGCTGACCATGTGGGATCCTTCTGGATTGGTTTTCTATTTCCTCAGTCTTCCTGTGATTAAGTTTATCAACATAACCTAATTTGATAAGAAAATCAAGATTATATTTAAGTCTTGGTAGTGCATGCACACACACATAGATACAAAAGTGTAAAGATTTAATAAATCAAAATTCTTTGCTTGATTTTGTAGAGACCAAGTTTACGTTCACCATCTTAGCCTGATTGGATCATTCATATGTTCTCAAATTTATATGTTGATTTCAGTATTCTCACTATTCTCCTGTAGGAACTATGGTTCCCTGGATCAGAGAAGTTGTCTTTCACAAATTCTCTTTAGTCAAAATCATCTTTCTAATTTGAGTTGGCCATATGGATAGAAAGTATAAAAAAGAGATTTCAAAATAAGGGTATTTAAATCAAAATCTCAAACACTAGCAACTATCCCCAATAATTTATGTATAAGAATAGACTGCTTGCTTTTCTCTCACATCTATGTTCCTTACATATGGAGAAGGGGGAAGAAGATCAGTGGGTTCAAACATTTTCTACTCTGTGCAGGATTTCAGAGCAGATTCTTTTGTTAGGCCTTCAGTTTATGAAACATCTAACTCTGTCAACACTTAAAAAAAATTATGGACCATAATGTTCCAGCCATAGGCTCGCCTGGAGGAAATATTTGGAGTGCGTGCATAGCTCCATGGAGAATCATTCTGATTTGGATGAAGAGGAAATAAATTCTTCTTTCACCGAAACCACTAAAAGGTTTTTCTCTGCTTATTGATGACACATCAAAAACGTATATTCAGATCAAATGACCAAAGGCATAATTTTTTCAAAATCAGATTCAACATATTGAATGTAGCCTATTATCTAGCATAATGATTTTTAAAAAATAAAGTCGAACTGGTAAAAAAAAATATTTTAATAATGACAAAAAATTGATCATCTATGTTCTAAATATATAAGTATCATGTATCAAGGAACTTGATATAGGTTTTTGGAATATTAAAAGAATCAAATAACAGTGTTAAAAACAAAAATAATAAAATAACTTGGAACTTATATAGAACACAAAATTTACTAGTTGAGTAAGGTTTAAATGAAATTGGGATTCTTTCAGTTCCTGCCAGGATAATAAACTAACAGGGACTGCCAACTCTCTCCCCAAGTACCCAACTCTAGAGATCTATAGAAGTCAGAAAAGGTTGATGGATGTGAGAATCTGGCATTAAAGCCATTTGACAGCCCTGGGAAAGGAAAAGGTGATTATTTCCTGGAGTATGTGGGAAAATGGTGGCCTAGAACTGAAGTGAGCCAGGAGTATGAATGGGCATAGGTTGAGGGAGGGCATTTTCTTTGTGATATTTTTTTCCTCAGTCATAGCTCAGGGCAGATTATTGCTGCTCATCAAGTTAAAAGCTTCAAATATGGAAAACAAAACAAAACAGAAAAACAGATCACCTATCATGGAATAAGAATCTGATAGACATCAGACTTCTCATCAGCAGGCAAGATGTAGATGGCAAGAGAGTCATTATTTTCAGTGTCAATAACTACATTGAAACTAGGATTTTCTCACTTAATTATATTTTTTATCATTTACATCTGCAGAATTTTTACTAGATAAAACTCTTTTAAAAGAAACAGCTCAGAAATAAGAAAAATACATTTAGGTTCTATGAAATATATGTCATGGAAGTACAGATGAATAATTAAGTTATTATTGTTTGCTGTTTAAGGAAAAGGCAAAAAAATCAACTTCATGGAAAAGAGTGAGTTTGAGAATGAAGCTGAAGAAGAGACCAGGTAAGGTTTTTATTTTGCTTTTTTAATTGTGTTTGGTTCTGTTTTGTTTAGGGATAAAGAAATCAATATTGATGTTTAAAAATTAATTAAGAAAATATAAATAATTATAGGCCTTTAAAAAATTAGGACTTACCACATGCATAAAATAAAACATATAATTTTAAAAACAAACAAAAAAAAAGAGATGATCTATTTAAAAAAAAAACAGAGAAAAAGAAACATTTAAAAATATGGTTTAAAAACACATAGAATAATGGCACAATAAAACTGACTATAAGACTCATGGAAATATGTGAATGGGTTACAACCAGTGATCAAGACACTCTCAGCTTTGTATTTTCAAATGAAACAGATTGAGCAATACGTTGTCTACAAGAGATGCAATTAAAACCAAGGAATCCAGAAAGCTTGTAAATCAAGGGATCAAGAAAGATGTACCAGACAAATGTAAAGCGAAAAGAAAGCCAAGATAGTGGTTTTATTATCACACAAATTAAAAATATAAGGTAAAAAATTCATAGCTGACATTATATAATAAAATAAAAATAGATTTTAAGATTTTATTATTATAAACATTAACTGAAATCAATATTGCCTCATAATATATAAGTAAACAACTAACAAAATTACAAGAAAAAGATCATTTAAAAAAGATAGTTAGTCTTGGTCATAGGAAAATGAAAGTATATTAAACTTCACTGAGATACTGTCCATTATTTATAAGCCCAGTAAAGATCCAAATTTTTGACAAGGTATTTTATTAGTGAGGCCATGGGGATATACGTATACTCATATATTGCTGGTGGGAATGCAAAATCATTCAACACTTGTGGAGAAGAATTTGGCTATATAGAGAAAAGTTCCATATGAATTAATTATTTGACCCTTAAAATCTATCTCAAAGACACACTGACAAAAATACAAAATAAAATTTACACAGGGTACTTTTTCAGCATTTATTCTAATATCAAAAGTTTGTTTGAGGGTGAAGTTGAAGGAAAAAAAAAGTTAAGGTTTATCTTTGATTTTTAATCATGTTTGGTTATGTTTTGCTTAAGGATGTAGATACAGATATTAATAAGCTTAAAAATCAATGAAGAAAATATAAATACATATGGGCCTTTAAAAAATTAAGGGTACTACAAATAAACACACAAATAAAACATATACTTTTTAAAACCAAAAAAAGAAAATATTGATTTATTTTTTAAAACATTTAAAAACAGAAGATTAGAAATAACCTCAATGACCATCAAAAGGAGACTAGTTAAAATTTTCTGATATATCCGTAAGATGGAATATATACAACTAACCATAAAAAGCACTAAACAGTAACTAACTCTGTGTAGTGATATGGATTTCTAGTCTACATTGTTAAAAGAAGAAAAATGGTTACTTCACTTAAATCCTTAAGAATGCGGGAGGGCAATATAATTTTTTTCAAAAGAAACACTACAAGAATAAATAATGAGAACAAGAGGTAAATTTTGTGAGCAAATAAAATAGATAAGTTAAAATGCTATGATATTAAATTTAGTAGAGAGTATCAGAACAATTTAATTATGTATTTTGCTTTAAAAACTATATATATTTTACAGACTATATATATTTTACAGACTATAGAGCCAATGAGCTAATTAACACTGCTAGCACCTAATCTGTGGTGTCTAAAAACAAATGCCATTAAAAGGAGCCTGGACACAAAGCAATATAGCCGAGTCTGGGGTAGAAAGTTAATAAATTAAGTCTTTCTGGCATAAACTTTTTGTTATGCCAGAAACTAAGGAAGTTTTCAAAGATTAGCATAATCCCATTACAAAGGCACAGAAACTCACCTAATGTGCTTCTGTTGGCCTCAGAGGGGGGAATCTGAGCATGAAAAAGAAAAATAATGACAAGAAATAGAAACACTTTAAGCATATAATAGTTCACAAATTGTTGATATTAAAATACACACATTGGTCACCATTGGAGGTTGCTAAGACACCAGCCCATGATTCTGAGAATTGATATAAGCAAGAAAATCAAACATACATCTTGAATGTCTTATACAAACTCTATTTCAGGGTAAGAAAATGGTTTCTAAGGGATATTGCTTCTTTATGGAGGAATTCCAACTAATAAATACAGAAGGAATGACAGAATTGTAAAATCACCATTTTGTCATTTCTAATGAAATAATAAATTTAGGCAACAAGGACTCAAGATCTCCAATTTTAAGTTTAGAAAAATCAGAGATCAGTAACAAAAGAGAAACTAAAAATTCCATATATCTGGAAGCTAAATAGATTATTACTAAAAGGCTTTTTTTGGTTAAAGGGTAAATTACATGAGAAAACATGGAATATTTAAACTAAACAATAAAATATGACATATCAAAAAGTGTGCAATGCAGCTAAAACAACATATAGCTTAAAATAAATTATTTGGTGAACAAGAAACTTGGAAAATATATGAGCTAAGCATTGCACTTAAGCAGTTGAAAAAAATCAAGATAATAAACTCAATGGAACAAGATGGAAAGAAGTACTATATTAAGAGGTTATTAGGATAACTCAATAAAATAGGAAAGTAAAACAAAACCAAGAATGATAAAGTTTCATGAATTAAGGAAGATGAATCACTCAGCTCTCTTTATTTGGAATCTAAATAGAAAACAAAAGCATAAGCCAAATAGACAAAATGTTTAAAGCAACAAAGTTCAGACCTGGAAAAGACCTTTAGATATAATATAGATTAGCAGTACCTTTCAAATTCTTATTTTTTCAAGTATATAGTACACTGTTTAAACATTTATATAGTTTATAAAACAATTCCCCTAACTGCTTCTTCTCTCCTTTAGTTTTCCACCTAGCCAATATATTAATGCTAACTCCATTCCCTATGCCATGCTCCCCATCCCCATGGCCATCTATCAACTATTAATTTGTACTTCTTTAACCCTTCACCCATTCTCTCAGCCCCAAAATCCCCTCTCCTATGTCTGTCACCAAATTCAAGTGTTTTTTTTTTTTTAACAGTTTCCAGTTTTTTTTTTAAATATACTGAAGGCAATGAATTAAGTGAACTGATAAGTCTGAGGAAACAGTGCCCATAAGAGTGCCCTCACTTCATATATTGGCCATAAATTCAGAGACCACCTTCACTTCAGACCACAAATTCAAGGATCTCTACTCTCAAGTTCAATAATTCACTGGAAAGACTTACAGAACTCAGGGAAGGCTCTTATATTCTCAGCCACATTAATTACAGGTAAAAGGATATAGAGGAAGAGACAAGTAGTGTGGAATAGGAAGCTTTACTATCTGGCATCCAAGTGTGACAATTTGCACAGAGTATTGCAGACTTTTGATGTCCTAGGTTTTTCTAAGGGCTCAATCATATACTGCCTGTATGGTTGACCTTTATTTTTCAGCCCATTTTGGAGGTTTGGGCTAATACCTTCTGTCTCCAGTTTCTCCCAAAGTTGAAATTAGTACACCATAGACCCCATCATTGTCACATTGTCAGACTTTCTGGTGGCCAAAGTCCCAGACAAACAAAGACACTTCTCTCGGACAAGACATTCCAAGGTTCTAGAGAACACTTTCCAGCAGCTGATGACAAAGGCCAAAGCTCTTTTTAGGTAATACAAATTCTTCAGTATACACTGATTAAGAACTTTGGGGCATCATACAAAAAATCCATGTTTTTTTAAAAGCTTCCTGAGTGATTCTGATAAGCCAGGCTTGGAAACCACTGATGAAGTTAAAACCTTTAGTCTTTATTTACAGATAAAAATTTTGAAGACCCAAGAAATTAAATGACTTGTTTATGTGGTAATGATCACACAGAGAGTAACAAGGAAGCCAAGTCTGGAATCTGGAGGCCTAACTGATCTGTAGAGAGACTGGATTAGTACAAGGCACCCTCTCACCCACATCTCTCAGGAATTGTCTACTGACTGAACAATAAGCTGTGTTGCCCATGTATCTATACCTATTCACATATTGTTACAATTAAGAAAATATGAATTCACGTGAAAGCATTGCTGAATTCTTTTTGGCCTTATAATTCAGAAGTTGTAATGATTTCCAAGGTACACTCTGTAGGAAGACTGAGAAGTAATTCAATTAGCACCATTACCCATTATACCAACAGATTCAACCTTGCCCTTACTAATCCCTGTGAGTCAAATTTAATTTTCCAAAAGTCAAAATTTGCAAATGTGGTAGGAATATTACCAATTTAATAAAACAAAATGGGGGAATATTCCTGTGATCTAATTAGTTTTTAAATAATTTACCATTCAACTTCAATTTTATAGGAATCTTACATCCTATCTTTATTTCAGAGAGATCATCGTCCCTACTAAATTGTTATTCTTCCTTTTTTTTTTTTTCAGTTATGACTCATAGTATTCAGTGTCATTGAAATATAAGAATCAGATAACAATCTATTTCTTATTCTGGGTTTTTCATATTACTAAGCCTTGATGCATAAATGTTTATTTTTTTCTTTAATAATTGAATTAAATTGCTCTACTAGTAACTGGTTATTAATTGCTGAAATTTCTGTGATTACTGTTGTGGAATTAATGATACAAATATAATTTGTCAAAATAATTGTTGCAAGAAAGTAGGTGAACAAAATCTGAATTGTACTCAACTGAAATAAATACTTGTTGAGTAGAAATTATTTTTATTTCCATTTTACTAAACCTAATCTCAATGCCGTTCACCAACGTAGTGATGCTTTATTGTTATCTCTCTGTTCCCAGTTTTATGTGAAGAACCAAGGCCTTGTACAGTTCAAACATTCTAAGGGGGTTCTCAGGTCATCTGTCTAGTCTGGTCACTACTGATGGGTTGATCATCCAATGCAGCAGGATTCCTTGGCTGCTGCTTTGGGGCCAAGCTTGGGTTCTGAGTCAAGGCTCAGAGGTAGAGTCATCTTCTTGAGATGCCTAGTACATCCTTCTTTTTTAGGTCTGCCCCTTTTCCTACATTTTATAAGGGAGAAGAGGTAGAGGTCCAAATAAACTCATCCTTCCAGTCCTGCAAGTCCCTTAGCTCCTTTGCTTTAGTTTCTTCTCCATACAAAGGCAGGATATCCTTTCCCCTCCCTTCTGGAACAGACCAACATTATCCTCTCAGAAAATATAGGTTTCAGAATATTAAACCAGCATTGGGGTACCCACAGGTGACTTCTGCTTCAAGCTCCATAATAGAAACATCAATGAGGCTTTCTTAGGGAAGGTGGGAAAAATATAGAGAAACAAAGTTTCACATTAAGTCATCCTGTTACACATGAATCCATAAGAAAATGATGATTTGGTATAGTCTTTAATTTACAGTAGCAGAAAGTATTTGGAAACAAATAAGGGGGAAAGTTGTTGTTGGTATGAAATGACACTGCTTCACTATTGCTCCTCTGACTTCCTGGAAAATGGTTCAGTCAAGGTTATTTTCAAAAATCATTTTATCATCACAAGGCACATCACTTTCTGTTAATTCTTGGTGAGAAAAAGATTTAAGATGTGAGACTGTAGCCACTTATTTTAATCTTCTTGATAAAAAGGTTGAGAAAATATTGGTATTCATTCATAATAGCTGCAAGAATTGAACGTGCACATATTATTAGTTGAAGTTATTAACCTTATAGTAAAAATGTAGCATGACTAAATAGGAAGAACAAGTGTTCTTTTCTCTTTGAAGTAACAGGAAACCATACATATCTTCTGTTGTGGACATGTATTTATAAGTGACTATTGTTTATATCATTAACCATTATTCTGGCTAAACTGTCTTTGAACTTTAAGGGTCAGCAGATTTTAGTGTAGTTGACAAATCTAGCCCACTACTAGAGCTAAGAATGGTTTTTGCATTTTTTAAATTGTTTTTTTAAAAGACAAAAGAAAAATAATATTTTGTGATGTGACTATGGAATTCAAATATAATTGCACATGAATAAAGTTTTATAGGCATACAGTCTTGCTCAATGATTTATATAGTGTCTATAAACTGTTTTTGCACTACAGTGATAGAGTTAAGTACTTGCACCAGAGAAAGTGATCCACAAAGCCTAAAATATTTTCTAGCTAGTCTTTTTCAAAAAAGTATTGTCATCTCCTGCATTAGAATGTATTTGTGCATGGGGGCAGAGAGAGGAGAAGTTTTTTTTAAAAAATGCATATTTCTTGGTTCTATTCCAAAGGTTCTAATTGTGTAGATTCTTGTAAGAGATTAAAAATCTGAATTTTTAATAAGCATCTTGGGTGCTATTGCAACAAAAGTCCTAGGATCACTCTTTGAGGAGCATTTTAAAATTCAGGTGTAAATATATATTTCACCTATGGATACTTCCTTGAAGACAAAAAAATATTTCTTATATCATTAGGATATTTAGAGGAATAAGTAAATTTTAATAATAAACTATACATGAATGTCAAAAATATTTAAATATTCTTATTCTCTAATCCTAGAGGTGCCTTTGTCCCATTTTTATAAAAGAAATTTACTTCCTACATATACTTGGGAAACAAAAAAAAAAATCATTCTTTTCAAATAACATTTGTCAGAAATAATAATTCTCATCTTCCCAATCTAGCTCAAATGGAAAAGTTTGAACAAAAAGAACACAACTAAGAATAAGATATGAGGGAAGAGAAATATTTCCATAACAATGTGTGTAGAGACTAACTCTACCCAGGAGGCATACATGGCAAAAAATACTGTACTTAAGGATACAAAAGTGCTTTCTGCTTTGATTTTCAATTTTAAGACATTTGTAGGTTTTCACAACTTTTATTCAGAAATAAAGTTTATGAGATTATGCTACGAATGTTGGGGAGATGCATCACCAGGAAATTGTTCTTTATCTGTTTCTTAGCATATAATAGGTAATGTATATAGAGCATACATTCACGAACTGCAAGAAAAAGGAGTTGAACTGTCAGATTTAAAAATTTTAAATTCAGCATGAAAGTCTCAGTACAATTATAATAAATTTGAAAAATTTTTAATGAAATAAATATGATAAATTTATGGAATATTGATTAATTGTGATTCAGTCAGTTAGATTGGGTTTTCCTGTTGATGGCCAGTCGCAGTTACTAGTTCATCTATCCTAACTCCCTTGGGACATTTTAATTTCTTGGATCTCAGTTCACAGAACGCAGATCATTATTGAGTGTGTTCTAGTCCAGTTGCTCTAAACAGCTAACCCTCCCCAAGCAGAAAGTCTATATATAGGAGCTTCCAGCCACATATAAATATACATAAAAGCTTAGTTTGCTGAACCCTTTCTCAATGTCATTGACTACTCTGTTTTCTACCTATTTAGCATTTGCCTCAGCCTTATTCCTTCAACTTCATTCAGATCGATCTTCTCTGGCCCCCCATCCTTTTCTTTGCCTCTTGGCTCTAGTTTACTTCTGCCCTTTTGGATCTTCATATTCAGAAGAAATTCTTGTGATAACATCAATATTGTCTGTGCCAGGGCCCTAGATGCCTTTCTCATCAGTCTTGGTTTTCAGGTAAGGGCACTAAGGAATCACTGTAACTATACTTCTCAGCCTTTCAACTCAAGCACTTGTAACAGAAAAGCAGCATGAAAGTAATTCTCAGGAGGTGCAGTATAAGCCTCAACTGGCCTGCAAGTGCCCTTCACACTGTCATGTACATTAGTATAGGTTGACTGTGTGACCGGTACCTATGTGGATGTGGTGTCATTTTGAATTTGACCCAAAGCAATAATCGAAACTATCCTTTACATACTTTGAAGCCACTTACTTTTCTTACTAGTGTTTGAGTAAACAGAAAAAAAAAAGAAGGCTGAAACACTGATAACCTCTTGGCAAAGAATAAGAATCAATGTTGTTGGGATTGGTGTCCTTAATGCCTCTTGTTTCTAGAATGATGCCCACGTCTAGCTGGCATTCGATGCTGCAGTGGTTTAGCATGACATCTGGTATTTCTCAGCCCCAGAGTCTATGCCTTCTCTGAGTAAATGAATCTTCTGTGGCTCTCACTAATGTTTCGGATGACTGGTCTCAACCATATCTTGTCAAAAAGTCCATAGTCTTTGCTAGTGAAAAGAGATGGCCCTCAACAGAGTTCAGCTATCCCCCATGAGGGAATTTTGGGACTTTCTTTATTCCATCTCCGTCATCAAAACCAAAGTTGACACAGCAAATCTCAATTTCAAGATCGCTGTCATAGGTTAATTATATTCCTCCCACTCAACAAGATACGTTAAAATCCTAACTCCAGTACCTCAAAATAGGACCTCACTTGAAAATAATGTTGTTGCAGATATAATTAGTTAAGCCTAGATGAGATCATACCAGAGTAGAGTGGGCCCATAATGAAATATGACTGAGCTGCCCTCAGAAAAAAAAAGAAGGAGACACGAAAAGAAGTTTACATGACAATGAAGGCAAAGATTGGAGTGACATATATGCAAGCCAAGGAATGTTGAGGATTGTTGGCAAATATCAGAAGCTAGAAGAGGCAAGTGAAGATTAACTTCCACAGGTTTCAGAAGGAGCATGTCCCTGCAAATACCTTTGTCTCAGACTTCTAGACTCCAGAACTGTGAGACAACATATTTCTATTGTTTTAAGCCACCCAGTTTGTGGTATTTTGTTACTGCAGCCGAGAATCTAATGCAATACCCGTCTGCGATGTCACTTTGATGTGGATGCCTTCCATGTTGGTGCCAAGAAGACAGATTTATGAGCAATTTCTGAGCCCCAAATCAGAAAGGGAGCAAAAGTCCCTTTTCTTTAAAGGACTTCCTTACTCAGCTAAAGCATGTCCCTCTCTCTGAGCTGACATCTTGAAAGAGGGAAGTTCAAGGCACATTTCTGATTGCATCACTCTTCTATTCTTCTTTTATCAACAAATTGCTGGTCCCAAAAAGGGCTGCCATCCTGCTTTTCTCTGTCCATGACTTCCCTCTCACAGTAAAGCCTAATATCATTAAAGCTTGTCTGTCCTGGATTAGAGAGGAATCTTCTTTTCACCACAGGCAGCACGTGATTCAAGTTTTCAAATGTAACACTTGATAAGTTAAATGGGATATTAAAGGATTTAGAAATAAAAGACTGTTCTCAGAAAAAAAAGTGTCATACTGGAGTGGAATGAATCAATAACATATTAATAATCTAAATATAGATTAATAATTTCCTGGTCAAATTAATTATTTGACCAGAAAAATAAGTAGCCTATATGAGAGTCCCTGCACATGGCTAAACCAACATATGTCAAGGACAGTGACACTAGACTTACAAGGAGTTAGCTGTTAAATTTTTTAAGTCTCTGCTATTATCCCAAGGTTTTTAGTTATGTCTGTTACATATAAAGCCTATGTTGGCTTTGGAGAGAAAAAATAGGATCTGTGCTTTTTGCACACTTAAGTGGGACAGACTGTCTTGAGAGGTTACAGAAACATGGAGAAACAGTTGTGGGTGGCAGAGGGAAACTGCTGAGAATCCTAGAAGAGCAGTTTGGATAAAAACAATCAAGGAGGACTAAATCAATCTCTGGGACCCTCATAAGTCCTAAGGGAAAGGGAGATTGACTTCTCCACTCCCACTGGGACACCAGATTTTCATTTTGCTTTGGGACCCCACAAATGTTATAGCTGGCCTTGTAAAACATGAAATCAAAGCTTATTGTATTCACTCTCTACTTCCAAAAAAAAAAAAAAAGAGGAGGTGGATTATGACAATGATGTAGGCTTGAGGAATAATGTAGTGAGAACTAAGGAGATTCTGATGGCCTAGGAGAATGGGGAATCTTCAAAGGATAATGACAGGAGATGCAGTAGAGAGAGGGGTAGGAGACAAGTGTTATGGAAATCCTCTTGACCACACTCTGATTTGAAATCAGCTTTTGGGAAATAATAAGTAATATTTTCTGTTTTCAGAGGTGAGAGTTATTCTCTCCATTATTGATTAGTATGAGGTTCTTAAAGCACTGTAATAGGTAAACAGGTAAAGAGGCAATTGAGTTTTCACCATAGACTTATTGAGAATAAATGTTTATGTACTTAAAGAAGACATGAAAAATGTGTGGATGATCCCCATTTCTTCAAACAATAACCCTCCATTTTTTCTCCTGATTTTTCTATTTGCTTTTGTTTTTGCCTAATAAATAAATATATAAAAAATTTATTACTAAAAATTCTAAAGTTAAAGTCAAAAATGCCAAAATTGAACTTCTTATTTCAATGTTGAGTACCAATGTGCATATACTTTATTATTATAAGTATATGTAGGTGAGTGAGTGACATAGAGACAGTCATTCCAGTTGCAGATCTACCTCATCTGAAGCCTCATTCTCGGAAGACTATTAGAGAATACATTTAAAAGTGTTATGTAGCTTTGCCTGAGGTGGAAAAGAGGACAGCTAAGTCATGAGCCAGTTCAAATAGAAAGTGTAGAGGATCCAAGAGAAATGCTGTTTTCTTCACTTGCTGTCTCTCTTGCCACAGGGAACATAGGGCTGTTTCCTATGAAACTGGAATGGAATAAGTAAGTCAGAGAGAAAATGATCTTCTCCTGATTTCTAATTTTTGGAATTTCTTTCCCTTAAGGACATAATTTCTAAATGATTTACTGGGCACTTATTTGGACAATGACCAAGTATGCCCAATTTTGTGAGAAAATAAAATCATCCTTGTAAAACTAGAAAGCAGGAGAAAACTCTTTGATGATATTACTTGGATAGAAACTAACATTCATTACTAAACCATTTTGTTTTAGTCGATTTCAGCTATTGATATGGGCATAGGATTTGTGAGTACTGTGGCCATTCATCAGTGATAAAATGTTATCCTCGGTGACATTGAGCTATATATAAAAATGTATCTGACTCAAGTTATGGCAATGTCACATGTATTTTGTATACTTGTCCTATGCCTGTGCAACATTATGATTGAATTATTTGCTTTTTTCTTATCAATAATAAAAAAGTGTTGCATGTTTATTATGTGCTAAGCTCTTTAAATAGATCATTCAATTCTTATGACAACCCTGTAAGATAGGTGCTATCGTGTGATGCACTTTATGAAAGAGGGAAGTGAGCTTACAAAGTGAAGTGGGAGAGGCAGTGTTAAATCTAAGCTTGTCTTCCAAGCGCATACTCTTCATCAAGTTTATAACATAGGTGCAGCCAGAGAATGTCACAAAGCTCTAAAGAGACAATAAATGTAGGAATAAAATATATTCCAATAACTCTATAAACTATGTTTTGCATTTTTTCTATAGTAGTAAATTTTTTAAAAATTAAACTTAAAAGCACAGTGTTTTCATTTGTTTCTTATCACAGACTTCCTTTTTTCCTTCATTCAACTATTGCTTTGTTACAAAATGTATTATAACAAAGTTTTTTTTTCTCCCCTCCAGGGTCCAGATACTAAACATTTATTATTGGGAAATTACCTTGATCTGGACATTTAAATTATGGTTAAAATTATATTACATTTAAAAATAGTATGAGTCATATGAAAAACTTTTTAGAAACCAAACCAAATAGTTTAACTTAAAGTGAGTTTATTTTTAATTAAAAAAACACATATAATGTTTTTACTAATAAAAACAAATAAAACCAGGTACTTAAAGGCTTATTAAAAAAAAATGAAAAATAGTTCTCTGATGCACCGACCCCCAGCAGCTCTGCTTCCCAGAGACACCACTTTTACACATTCTTTTTCCTTAATTTTTTTTGCTGGTTATCTTCTTATTACTAAATAATATGGCCACATTGCTGTCTTGAATGATCAGATTTGAACTTTATCAATTGATTTTCACCTGGTAAAAAAAATCTAAGAGAGGCCATTGAAGACATTAAGTAAGATCCAAGCTGAGCTCTGTTCTGTGGGTATAGCTATTTATTGCAAAAGAGTTGGAAACAGAAGTTAGTTTTGAAACTAGAGGGAAGAACATGTCTTCGTAACCAACTGTTGTTTGTGTTTCCTTAAGAATGAAGAATGTGACCTTTGGCCTCTCGGAATAATGAGGTCCAGCTAGCACTCCTTCAGGGAAGTTCTAGGCACAGAAAAGCAAAGGATCCTTGTTGAAAAAGATTCTTTTTCTTTCTACTTTGTTTTAACTCATACCATTTTGCTTGTCTGACTGGATAATCCAGGACTTTTTAAATTCCAGGGCATTGTATGTGATGGCTAAGAAACCCCACACTAATGCAAAGGGTCCAGGAAGTTATCTCAAGGAACTAAATGTATTTTGTAAACAGGTAACTAGATTGAATATAAATACATGTAAGCCACACTTATTTGTGTTTGCTAATAGTCTTCAGGATTTGGGCCAAGGTTTCAACTTAAACTTCAATATAGCCAAAATTAATACATGCTAGCAAAAATCACACTTATTTTTCATTTACAAAGGGATAAACTTTTTAAAATAAAAGGCATTATCTATGTAAACCTACTGAAGAGTAATGCTAGGCATCTTTAATAAGAGAGGGAGGAAAAAGAGTATGGCTTTGGAAATAGAAATAGACAAAGAGAAGTGAAGATGGATGAGAACTAAAATAGCTAGCTGTCTGCTGAGTAGTTCCCAGTACTTATTCTTGGAAACCTTGGGATTATTTATATGATCTTAAAATACTCTCAACAGATTCAAGACATGGCAAATCCTAAATAGTTTTGATTTGAGTTACTAACATAACAATGAGTTGTTTTGTTTTTTTTTTTCTGGCATATTTTCTAATGCAGTTTTAGCAGGAAAATCAAAAATAAATGTATGAAATTACATGTCTGTACACATTCAAGCAGATGTGGATTCAGTGGCCCAGGTTCAGAAAACCTTTGGGTCTGTTACCATCCATATCATATTTCATATTACAAGAACCTAAAGTTCCTGGCACTTCAGACAAGTCAGGGCATGAGAGTTGTGGACCCCAGAAGAAAGCGTCACTTGATATAAACCCAGAGAAAGAATTTATCTTCAGAGATGGACTCCCTGTGGTCAACCATGGGGCCAAATTTTATGAATAATAAGAGTCTAGCGGCCATTTGCTGACAGGGGCTCCTTACATACTGCGTATACCAGGAAGAATCTCAGTCTGAACTCTCTGCTTTCTGCACTATGTCCGTGCTTGTTTACATTGTTTACATCTGAACTGAACAATTTGGAAACCTCATTTGCATAAAATTGGGAACTCAGGTGAGAACTTTCTCTAAAAAAGACTTCCCTTTGGTCTAGATGGAACATAATATAGGTTGCTACCTGAGCCTGTGTCTCTCAGCGGCAGTTTCTTTTGTTTCAATAAATATTTTTTATTCTTTATTACAGTCTAAAATTAGTTTTTTTACAGAGTCCTGGAGGGGACTTTGCTTCTGTTCTTCATTTCCCTGACCCTGTCTGCAATAAAGTCCACATTGTCTAGTCCCAAACTGCTGTGTATAAATGCCATTATCACAAAATCAGGAAAATCGGGCTTTTTAAAAAATTTTCGGAACGCCAGTTCAGGAACAGACATTAGCAAATGTCTGTTGCTACACAATTGTGACTGTATGTGCATGAACCTGTGATAGAATAGCCATGTAAGCTATCCTAGAGACAAGAACCAGAGATGAAAATAATTCAAAAATAGAAATAAAAAGAGGTCACAGTGCAGGCAATGAAGACTTTGTTGAACAGAAAATATAATTTTCAAATAGGTAATTGAATTTGGAACACCATCTGTTTTTCTCAATCAGAATAAAATCTTCAACAATAATATGAACATTCTGATATAGAAAAAAACAATAATATGAACATTATTGCCAGATGTTTTTGTATTTTTCCTTCCTTGACTTTTCAACACATGGCAGAATATGGAGGAAATGCTATAGTAACCATCATAATATGCCATTAGTTGATTTCTACATACTTAACAATGAATTCATTGATAGAAAAGTTTCTGTGTACATTATCAATAGTACAACTCTCATTGATGTTATTCCATGTTACCAATTCTAAACTTAAGCTGAGCTTGGTTTACAGCTAAGTTTGCTTAGCTGAGATACATCTTCTTTTGTTTCTCTAGTATGCTATCAGTGAGAGGAAGACTTATATATGGCCAAGACCTAAGAAATCCTGAAGGTTTGTCCTTGCTCTGTCACAGATGTGGCATGCCCTTTGAGGTGTGTTAGCATCCTAGGAATCTCTATATGTTAAGTAGCAGTAGCCTATTTCAGAAGGAGGTTGAAGAGTTTTCTAATTAAATGACAATCCCCCCAACAAAATATGTCTTTCTTCTATTACAGACTTCTCACCACAGCTTGAGTTCTTAAAAATTGTAATTTTAAATAAGACAATGCATAAGAGAACCCATTTTACCATAAGATAATTGTTATAAACAAGCGTTAAATTTATATGGCATTTCTGGTCATGAAAACATTATCAAATTTCTAAATGAAGATTCCAAACCTAGAAGTATCTAATATAGTAAAAAAAATATGGATTTCTTGTGGAAAACTTTGCTTAAAGTCTTTTCTGTGTCCTTGAGGGTGGCATGACCTTGAGAAAGTCACCTCATCATTTGGAAACCTGGTGTCTTTTCTTCATAGTGAGAATAATAACATCTATCCCACCCAATGGCTATAAATATTACATGAGCTAAAACAGGTAAAATAAAGGTCCATGGAGACCATTTTAAAGTATCATGAGAACTTATATTAAATTTTGAGATTCACACTTCCATTTGGAAAGTTTCTACACACTAAAAATTTAAATGATTCCACAAGAGAAAGAAAACAGAATGGGATTCAGTTGATTTACTACATTCAATTTCCCACAAACTAAATAACTAATTCTCTGGATGCATAACTTCCTAACGAATTATTATGACAATGTTTAGACACACTTATGAAGGACCAAAAAATAGTAAATGTTTACCTTTAAATTTCAGAAACATCCTCTGGCAGTATTTTTTTTTATTATTTCAACATATTCTTGAATCCCCTCTTCTGAGAGAAAGAATGACTTTTTAAAGAATTTACATGGATTCTATTTCTACTGTAGCATGCACATATCAGCGAGTGGTTAATTTTGTTCATAATAATTATATTGCTTCTACAGGCAGAGTCACACAGACGAGAATTAAAACAACTTGGGAGATAATTCAATATTAAAAATAATTACTCTTCCCTCCACTATTGAGCTACCTCAAATGATATTTTTTCTCAATTATATGATTAATTGCTTTAGTTTATTTCACTCTGATTGAAACACTGAGAAACACCACAGTCTCAGACAGCTAAATGCTCTCTGAGATTTTCCATCCACCTAAAAACTGGAAGATAGACAAAATAAATAGCCTGTGACAAAATAAATGCATTGACAAGGTTTCCAATTATAACACATTTTTGCGTATAAACAAATATTCATGTATATGAGATTAATTATCAATGGTGACAGTGACAACTTCTCTTGAGAGAGTGGGGTAGTTGATAGTGCTTCATGCTGTGGAACAGGTATTAAATAGTGCTCTGCCAGTAGAGGAGATTTAAAAAGCCTTGTAATCATGGATATGATTATTTGATTACTCTAACATGTATAGTTTATGGTGGTCTGTAGATGATATCACGTACTTCCAAAATTTCAAATTTCAGCGATGAGGTCATGACTCCCAAATCTATATCTCTAGACTAGGTCACTATTCTGAGTTCCAACTAATAAATCTAAGTCTCTTGAGGACATTTTTTTTTGGATATGGGTAGTTGTATTAAAGCACATTTCCAAACTTCTAGAATAATGAAGTTTTTAAAAGCATGGGCTCTAGAGCCAGATTGCCTGGGTTCAAATTCTGACTTTATATTTAGCAAGCTGTGTAACCTTGGTCTAATTACCTAGCCTCTCTGAGCCTTAGTTTATTCATTCATGAAATGAGTGAAACAACAGCATACTGTCAGAGAGTTATTCGTGGTTTAAGTTAGTTAATTTCTGAAAAAGGCCTAGAGTGCTGCATAACACATAATAAGCTCTCAATAAATGTTATATTCTCTTGTGATTCTTCTTATTTTCTGTTTCAGTGCATGGTACAAGGATTTAGCTAGTGATTTAAGCATAAATCTGAATCCAACTTTTGAACCAACCATTTACAAGCTTAGTGACCTTAAACGAGTGACATAAGCTCTTTCAGAGTCTTCATTTCCTCACTTGGAAAATGGCTATTACAGAGATTTCTAATATGTATTTAATGAAACAACCCAAGAAGAATATATAGGTCAGGGTCTGGCAAGATAAGCAATGGCTATTATCTTGGACTCTTCCTCCTCATTACCTCCCATTTCTAATTTCTACCAAGTTTTGTTGCTTTTAACCCTTAAAAAATTACTCTTAAATACTCTTAAATATTTCCCCTCCTTGTTATACTGTTTTATCTTCTTTCATCATTCATCTCTAACTGCTCCTTTTACACCCAGCCTCTAGCTCTAGAATCCATCTTCACTCTCCACTAGAATGAGCTTATGGGACATAATTAGGTCACATCTCAGTGTCCAGTCATCCAGTTTTTCCTATCACATTGTTAAAATAACATCTCAGGAGAGACCCACACCTGGTACTCTGCCCCATGCTTACTTGTCCCTCCAATGGCCCAGCTTCCACGTGGAAACTTACTTCAGCCATTCCAAACAATTGCAGCCCTTGACTATCCTCCAGACTCCTCAGTGCTGTCACACAGGCCCTCTTGCTTGTTCCCCAGGAATGAAAATTTACATATTCTTTTGAGCTTGCAAAGGGTTGTTGTGGACAGTGATTGGGAAGTTTGGGATTTTGCATTTGCTTCTCACTGCCATAAAGGTTATTTTAAGGGGAAACACACTTTCTCTCCTATGTTTCATACTCTTCTCTCCGAGTGACTTAACAAATAAAACCAAGCTCATTCTCTCCCTATGTCCCAGCTGAGTGAGTGATTCTTCCATTTTCAGATACAGCAGTCACTTTGTAGTTCCTATCTTTCAGTTTAGGTATCGCCGGTCATCCTACTTACCTGTCTCTCCTCTCTAGACTCTAAAGGCAAAGGCTATGTATGTCCTGTTCATTTTTGTATTGTCAGAACCCAGTGTAGTCCCATGGTAAAATACTAAGTTGACATTAGGCAAAGATAATGAATGTCCATACTAAATGATGTTTCATAGGGAAAGTAATCTGAATATCTGACTAAGCTTTTCCTTGAATTTATTTCAGATTTTATATGATACATCCTGACCTGTAATGGAGACTATAAGATATGGTCATAGATATTGTATATGCTGCAAGGCCACACTAATGTCACTTTGTGACATATTGGCAGATGGCTAAAATATACATTGGAGCAAAAGTATTAAATAGTTGTGAGTAAATAATTCAGTCTTCCAGAACATAAAGACTTTAAGGTACAGTAGTTTCTTTGAACACATGTTGGGTTCTTTTTCAAAAAGATTAAATTCTGCTTCTTCCATTTTAGTCTCTGTTGATACTCATGAGACTTGTTGCACTCATTGTTACCCAGAGCTGTACCCTTTCGAAGGCAACATGCCAAAAAAAAATCTTTTTATATTTGTTTTTGTGGTTTTGTTTTGGAAAGGTTTTCAGTGGTTTTATTTATTTATTTATTTTTTTACCTTTTGTCAACATTTAAGTTACAATAGCCACAACAGTGGCCAAGCTGATAAGAGAGGGAAACCTCATAAAAGTACAAACCTTGAGCAAGAAGGGAAATTACCAAATAAAGAATTTTCATTCTCCTAAAATTAAAAACTGCCTGAAATTAAAGCATGACTAGAAACCTCCTCTGGTTGTCTTAATTAACTTTTAAAGACAGTAGAAAGACAATCCTGTAAACAGAGCCAAGCAACCACCTTTCCTCACCCCATTTCGCCACCAAGAGGAGCAACTTGGTCCCAAGGATACTATCAACCAGGAGGCTCAAGAACTGTTCTCTTAAGTCTAGATTGTTCTTTCATAGCTCTCTGGTCTTTTTTAAAAAGTCACCAGTAAAATCAGGCTTTCTAGTGCCATGCTTTAAAAAAATAGTGCAGGCTAAGCTTTGATAAACAGATTTTTGGCATCTGTTGAATGGAAAGTCTTCAGACTATTTTTTTTTTTTATTTGGAGCTGGTAGGGTGAGGACAAGGGACACAGAGGGAGGTAGAGGTGAGTGCTGGGGCAGATGTAGAAACTTCAGCCAATTAGCTCTGTCTTTCTGGGACTCCTGGTTTGATAGCTGGGGTGGAAAGAATTCCAGGGGCAGCATTCCAAGCTCTCTTTCCTTTAGACAAAGAGAGTAGTTAGCCCTGGAGTGTCTGCATGACCCAACACAATTCCCTTAATCAAAGCCTCTTGCCTTTATGATTTTGACCTTTCATTTCTTTCTTATATTAATTTGATGATAAAGTCAAAATTCAAGGAAATACAGAATATTTCTGCAAAACTCAATTGATCTAAGTAATTAGAAAGATGTGCATATCCAACTTCACCTTCTTTTTTCTACTTTTTACTCCCTTTAAACTCAACTGACAATGAAGTCATGGCCAACATCATCAGCCAAACTCATGTAGTAATATTGGCTGGACTTTTCATTAAAGGGTATATTCTTGATTTTCAGTTATTGTAGTTGCTTGATGCTTATCCAGTGTAGAAATAAACTATATCACAACAGAATAAGGAAATGGAAGACAGGTCCCACCTCAACTTAATTCATCAGATTTAGCTTGATAACCATGGAAGTTTGGATTCCTTAAGTGTCTTTTCAAGTAACTAAAATAAGAGACTTGTATGTCATCTCAGGCTTCTGTAACAAATGATAAACTGGGGGTTTAAACAACAGACAATGATTTCTCACAGTTCTGGAAGCTGGGAAGTCCAAGATTAAGGTACCAGCAAATTTGGTTCACGGTGAGAATGCTCTTTCTATTTGCAGATGGCAGTCTTCTCACTGTGTGCGCACATGGTGGAGGGAGAGAGAGAGAGAGCTCTCCTGTCTCCTCTTCTTCTTCTAAGGGTACTAATCCCATCATGGAAGCTCCACTCTCTCAACCCCATCTAAATCTAATTAATTCCCAAAGTCTCCACCTACAAATACCATCACTTTGGGGGTTAGGGCTTCAACATGCAAATTTGGGGAGACACAAACATTCAGTTTATAACAGAAATCATAATCAGTTTACTGAAATCCCTTTTAAACGAGCTCTTAGTAGAAATATGCTGATCCATTTCTATGAAGAAGAGACTGTGTGAGGTGCTATTTTAGTAAATGAGTCTCCCAACTCTGTTTCCTTCTAACCCCTAAAGACAATGTGTTTAAAGCTTGTGGCTCTTTCCATAGCAGTTTTTTTTCTTTTTTTTCTTTTTCTCTAATAGAGTTCTTTAAAAGTAGATTTAATTATATCTTTGCAGATCAATCCCCCACACTAGAGACAGGATTGTCTAGAAGCTAGAACTCTTTATATTTCACCTCATTTGTAATCACAAACTGTATGCTAGCCAGAAGAAATAACTATAAATTCTCAGGCAAATAAACTGGCCAGGAATATGCCTCCAGTGACTAGGCTGCACTCTGAATTACGGCGATAAGAAAATTATTATCTTCTGTACTTTCTTATGTACAGACTTGTTTGCCAGAAAAGTATCTGGATCATATGTGAACAATTCAATATTTTATAGTCTTTTTTTTTTTTTCTGATGGCCATACTCTAAAGCAATTGGTAAAAGTCTTATTCTTCAACTACCTGCAGCAAAATTGAAGGGTGGAATATTTGCAGAGCAACTATGTAAAATCCTGCTGATTAGGAGAAAATTCCATTTTGCAAGGACATTGTATACTGCGACTCCATGTTGTCTCCCCACACTGTGTTACTGAGTGACAAGATAAGACAGGACAGGAAGCAAGAGCTTTTAAAAGGATTTTGTCAGGCCCTAGGAAGAGCTTAAGGCCCCTAAAACTAGCAAGAATATGTCAAGTTCTATTTGGGGTAATTGGGGTAAACATCCAATTAAAGGATTTCCCACCAGAAATGAGGGAGCCAACGCATTTCAGAACATTTTTCTAAGTCCCAGTGTACCAGTGTCAAGAAGGCAATCCCCAGAGAAGGTGGACTATACGTCTACAGAGGCTAAATAAACACCAGGTTCCAAATTCAAGATGATAATGGTTGAGTTTAGAGCAAACAGGTCCTTACATCTATCAAACTACTTTTTGTTTTAAGTATTTACTTTTACATAGTAAAGCATTACTCTGTTAAGAAACTGATTCTGCACAAATGGTGCTAATTAGTAAAGATTTTAAATATTGTTTAAAAGTAACGTTCAATGAATCAGCTAATAAATGTCCTAAACTATTTATGACTAGCATGTTAACTTAACTGGAAGTACTGGGTTATTTTAATAGATACAATTAATATGTCAGCTATGGAAATTGCCAACATAGCCCCTCATAAATAAATAAATAAACACCTTCTAAAGAATATGCTTTGCAAATAAAATCTTATGTTAACTGACAAAATCACAAGCAATAAGTAGAGCAAAACAAGAATAAACGTTGAACAGTAACATTCATGCATGAATTTAAGGCATTTAGAATCATATTTATATGAGAGAATATGATAATAAAAAAATCATGTTTCCATAATTAAATTGTTATCCTTTGAACATGTTATTTGGAGGATTTAAACATAAAGTCATATTTTAAATATACTTTTTAAGTGATCTATAATTACATAGGAGAACAAAGCATTGCAACGAAATAACATCCTGTCCTAGAAACAAAATGTCTGCTGCATCTCTGCTTAGAACATGAAATAATTAATACTTATGACCTCAATTTTGCAAAGTATTATTATTTCCATTTTGCCTATAGGGAAGGAGAGTTTTGTAAAAACTCATTTATAACACTGCAAGTGGTTGCATATTACTGAAACTGAGTAAGAAGTAGCTTTCCTAAAGCCACTGATAATAACAGTTCCAGAAAGAAGAAGTCAGGCATACTAGACTACTATTTTTTTAAATTTATTTGGATAATATTTGTAACAAATTCAAATATATATCATTTTAATTTAATTAAAATTACCTATAGCCATACCTTTGCAATCAAATTTGAACTACTGTCCAACTATAAAAATATATAATATGAATTGATTGGGACAAAAAAATGAGACAAAAATTTATACCTACAATATTCTTCAAAGTCTATATTTTTAGATGACATATTTGTGGAAAAGATAAAGACCAGATCATGAATGAGCTTGAAGTGAAAACTAACAGTTATGAGTTTTGATGTTGATTAAGATCAAGATGACTTTAAACTTGTATAAGACTCTTATTATCATATTTAGCAAATTTAAATTTATTAAATTGATTATATTAATCACTAAACTTCCTCCTAAAGCTTATATTCTCTATCTCACTTTGTGTGAGATGCTCATCTCTCAGGCAGTAAACCCAGACTAATCTTCACCTTCTTCTCCTCAATCTCCGTATCTTACCTTCAAATTATTTGTCATTCTCATCCTTTTCTTTATATTCCCATCATTAGTCTAATTCAAGCTCTAGTCCTGTTAATCACTGAATTAGCATACTTACTGCACCTCTGCCTCCAGTTTTGCCCTCTTTCATTCCATCTTTCTCAAAATCACGGCCCATTGATTCAGAGCACAGGGCATTGTTGGGTAGTCACAGAGGAAACTGGCTGTATGTGCCCATAAGGATACAGTGCTGATGAGTGATCTCTCTAAAACCTTTAACACTTTCCAATCACCTATAAAATAAGATCCTAACTCCTTGACATCCTCTATGAAACTTTTCATGACCAGATCCACGTGCTTTATTTCAGAGCAGTTCTTGTTTCCAGTTCAGTTGTGCCAATATGGAGTACAGACAGATTGGAGGAAGGGAAGAGAGTGGTGTCAGAGCATCTCCTGCCCCAGCTCCCTCCCTGAATTCTCATCTCATCTTTCTCAACAAAATTCACTCCTCTTGTGAGGATACCTTTTTCAAAGAGCACTGTCTCCACAATATGGCAGCCCTTCATGCCTGGGGGCAGTAGCACTTAACTCCTTCATGGGGGTCTATATTACCTCTGTGATTTTCCTATACTCTTCCAAATTCTTTGCATGTATCCTCTTTATTAAACTGCCAAACCTGGTATCCTGGTGCATTGTTGAAGATTCACTGCCAAAGCTGGCGGCCTGGTCACTCCCTTTTCTACATCTAATGTTGACTAATCCTCTTTTCTTCTTTTCACAAATGTCTTTTCTTCATATTAAAAGGGACTCTCCTTACATGCTCAGTGTATTGCACACATAAATTTCTATAGAGAAACATTATTTCTCCATTTCTAAGCTTTGAATTGTGTATGATTAATGACCACATGTGATATCTCTTCCTTGTAAAATTTCAGACAGTCTATCATTTGTGAAATCTTGAAATCTATACTCATACATTTGAAGTCCTAATTCCAGAATCCTTCCACTTTCTCACTGGTGTGTCACTTTGGGCAATTTATCTCATTAACTCAGTTTCCTTGTTGGCAAAACTAAGAATATAGTAGCACTTTTTCTCCTGGAATTGATATGAGAATTAAATGAGATAACACATATTAATTTCTTAGGCCAAGCTTCTTTAAGTTTGGGCTCCCAATATTTTTATTAAATATTATTTTCTTTTTTTCTACATAGGTAAAAGAGAAATCCGTATTTTATCTAATAGAGCCTAATCGTATTATTCTATTCCATTCTACTCATTGTTACCAGATTATTCATCCATGTATCTGACCATTAAAATGTAGGCTATGAAATGTTGGGAAGTGCCTCACTCAAATACACTACTGTTAAAATACCCGCAACAAGATAACTCCTGTTGTATACCTGCCATGTGTTGGCCCCTCTTGGTGCATCATTTCACTGAATCTTCACTAAATTTCTTTACAAATAAAGAAACTGAGTGTTGGGGTAAGTAATTTACCCAAGGTCATAAACTGGTGTGGGCTTAGTTTAGAGCTGAACTTTTACTGACTTCAAAGACATCTTTCCATTACATGGTTTCCCAATTGAGCATCTACAACTTGCAAAACGCTTTCATGCAAACTTCTTCCTAAAGCTTATTTTCTCTTTGATAAGGTTTGAGCTACTGCCTAAACGAAGCACTAATAGGTTAAGAATTAGCTCTGCCAAGATGAATCTGAATAGGTAATATGAGAACTGTATTTAAGAACCGTAAATATGACATTATCAACTGTCATTTAAGTAATTTGTTGTTTTATCCAAGTTCTGGAAGGAGCTAAAATACTTTTGTCCCTACATATATGACTCTGTCTTCTTGGAGTTGATCTCTCGCATTCTACCGTCTAATCGTCTCCCTTTGAATTAAATTTGTCTAATATCCTTTTTTTTTTATTGTGTTTGGAAATTTCATAAGGGAGATCTTTGCTCTCCAACGGCAAAGCGAGAGAGTCAGTTTTACTCATAATTCTTCACTGTAAAACAATTGAAGCCCTGCCTTTGCAGCTCCTCCGCGTCTCTCCCATTCCTTTGATACCTGCTAACAGCACGCCAGCGGGGCACATTGCTTCATGAGTCCGCTCAGACAATTTAATTTACTAAGACAAAGGTTACCTAAGGAACGTTACTCCCCTTCCTCTGCATAAAGCAAAAGGATTTTGTGTCACCGCTGCTCAGAGCAGGAAAACAAAAACCAGAAAGTCTGCCAGATGCACCACATCGTGGTCCGGCAGGCAGGCTTTTCAAGTGAGCATTGAAGGGAAATAGGACTGGACACACCCTGGTCACACACAACAAGCCTTAGTGCTTCAGCCTTCAAAAGAGAGCCAGTTCTGCCCAGTCCCGGGCCTCCTTTCTGCTGGTTCTCTGACTCTTGTTTCTAATTTAAGCTTTCTTTTCACTTTTCTCTACTTTTCATCTTTCTTCCTCTCCCCGCCCCCCATTTTCCACTTTGTTTTCAAACATAAATAATGTATTGTTCAGTCACGTTTAAAGGATAATCAAAGACAAAATATATAAGTGGAAGAAATAATCCTTTTATCTTTCTAATTTTTAATCCATAGATATATATCAGTTTTATATTTTTAGTGGTCCTTGTATCTGTAAAGTTTCAATAAAATTGTGTTGTACTTTTTCCCTCAACATTCCTTTGTGAACACTTTTCCCTTTCCCATAATGTTATTATAGTGAATGTTTTAATAATTAGGTGATATTCTATTATATCAGTATGCCTATTTTTCTTGCCTCCTTCATTTTTGCATACACAAAACCCTCTGCTTTAATTCACTCTGCTACAACTGAGCATTACATTTGTCTTAGTAACAGGTGGTAGAAAATTCTAATGTAATTTTCATGTAGCTGTGTGTTATAGCTGATTTTAAGTAACTTCGAATGAAATCCACCTATTTCTTTTCACAAGCATTTCATGGCGTTTTAAGGAGTGGCAGTGGTATATGGTAAACACAAAGCCTGTACTTTGAGAGCCCACAGATTACAATTTTCATCCACAAACCTGTTCCAGGCAGAGACTGATAAGGGTTATGATTCATTATTCCCTGTCTGAGATACATGTGTTGCATCAGTTATTTTTATAGACCTTGGCATTTCTCAAACCTCTTCACTTTCAGAACTCTCAAGGCATAATTCAACTCTTGTTTTCCTTTAATCTACAGAAATGTTTCAGTTTCTAATTCTCAAGTAATTTTCTTAGTTAAGTGCAACTTGACTGATATTTATTTGTACAACTTGTGATAAGCATTTTATCTCCTCCTCACATCATAGACCAATATTTCCTGTGCTTCCATGTGCCAGGCCATGTTAACTAATAATGTTCTCAAGTTTCAGCTGATATTATGAAAAATCAAGACAAAAGTTGTTCCATTCTTATGGCAATGAAATATAAACTGCCCAAATGAGCAGTGGTATTGTAGATAAAGCCCTATAATCTCTAACCCAAGAAGGCAGGTTCCTATCGGGAAGATGTATGAGGTGGGGTGGGGTGGGGGGGGACACGTGGAAGGTGGTCTAACTCATACACCAAGTTTAGAATTTATTTATTTATTAATTTGTTTGTTTGTTTTGTTT
Source organism: Macroglossus sobrinus (assembly GCA_004027375.1). NCBI lineage: Eukaryota > Metazoa > Chordata > Mammalia > Chiroptera > Pteropodidae > Macroglossus > Macroglossus sobrinus. Next base: position 2,443 of record PVKZ01002654.1, on the reverse strand, counting down.
TGTTTTCCAATACTATCCCTCAATCCTGCTTTAATCACATTAAGTAACTTCTTACAACTCCCACCGCCAAGTGAAAAATAGATACAGTAATATAAGCAGCCACAAACAGAGGTTACATTAAATAAATCTCATTTCCTTATTTAACTGCTCTGAAGCATAAGCTTTATTAGATAATAAATGAAAGAGTATACTAGACTTTTCAAGGTAAAATGATTAATTTCATGTAAAAATAAAGTGAACATATGTAAAAATTGTATTTAATCCATTAATAAAAGAAGGAACAGGTAAGTTGTTAAAATCAATTTTAAAAGAATTTAATTTAAAGATTAGACATAGATATAGGCAATCAGTAGTGCTAAAATGAATTTGCAGATCAATACCAAGCTGATTAATATCCAGTAGGAAAATGAAATTTAGTGTTCTGAGTCATCTTTGTTGTAAGGTAAAAATCAGTTATACATACTGAACAAAATTCATTTGCTTTGCTATAGACAAGAATTATTTGCATTAATATTAGTTTTCTACAACTTAATTTCCTCCCTTAGAGAGTTATAAAAAAGATGAAATCAGAGAAGAAACAAACTGATATATTTTGCCACCTGGTACATAACTATCTCTATACCTCTGGCCCTTAAAATCAAACCACCTCCTCCCAAGTCACCCCATACTAATTTTTAAGAATCACAGATGACTGGACAACTTGCTAGGTACACAATTCTTGCTTCTACCATTATTTTACTTTTGCAACTATTAGGCAATATTATGTCATCAAATGATGGACAAGCATCAAACAGACCAGCTTCACCTCTTACTGGCTATGAGACTTTGGGAAAATTATTAAAACTTTTTAGGCCTTTTTATTTTAGGGGAGTTAAAATAAGGACAGTAATCAAAACAACATCATAGAGTTGACTGAAGTATTTAAGGAGATAATATATGTAAAATTAGTAAAATGTCTTATATTTAGACCCAGGAAATTTAAAATATTGTGTTATTATTCAGGTCAAAAATAATAAATATTGTTAAATTTCATAGTTATCAATAATTAAACTAAATATCACTTCTTATTTTTGAGAAATTTAAGAAATATAAAGTTAAATACAAAGTTATGACTATCTACCTTAATATATTTTCTCACACAAATGTACCAAATGTTTCATTTAAAACTATAAAACTGTCCCAAACTAGTCATCTCATACAGTGAAAAAAATAAGACCAGTGTTTCAGAAATACCAAAAACAATGAGATTAAATGAGAATTTTACCAATAAAACAGTTGAGTACTTTTCTGATATAGGAGTTCAGAACAGGCCTCCTCAAAATGTACCACTTCGGAATGTAAATTATTTTGCCTTAAATTGCCTTTAATCTAAAGGCAATCAAGACCCTGTAGATTCACAGGAAACTTTCACCTCTCCCTTAAATAATTCGTTAGTGGGCTTGCCTATAATAGGTGTTATCACCAAAAATAACTTTTTTTGACCTATCTATAAGATGAGGCAAACTACTAATTGCTGAATATCTACTCATCTTATCATCCTGCAGTGACCTTTCTCCACTCTGAAGCCCCAAAGTACCTCACCTCATCCTTAGCTCAGAATGTCACATATACTTTTTCTCTTTCTGTCTTTGAACCTTTCATGTATGTGTAGTCTCTGATTCTCTCATGTGGGGTTCCTCTGCTAACATACATAATTAAATTTACTTGTTTTCTCTTATTAATCTCTCTCGTTGATTTAATTATTATACCAGCCAAAAGAACTGAGAAGAAAGTTTCTTCCTCCTCTACACTTGCTTAAAAACACCTATTTTTGTTTTTGTTTTTTTGAGCATTTCAATTTATTTTTTTTACTTCTTTTCTGGTGGGAGACAATGTCTACATATGCTCTCTTTGCTTTCGCCAGAATGGACTATTTATTTTTTCCTAGATTTTAAGGGTGCTGCTGTTTAGATTGAAGTGAAGGGAGGAGAAGGAAAAGTAGATAAAATGAGAAGATATTCAAACCAGCAACTGAGTTTTAGAAAACTATTGCAGGCATTGAGCAAATGGAAGAAAAGGAGGGAAAGAAGGACATGTAGTAGTGGTGGGGGTGGAATTCTTGGAAATTTTATATGAGAAAGAGGCTTGACTTGAGAGACAAATGTACAGTCTTCACATCCTTACATGTGTGCTCATACACACACACCCATTCTCTCTCTCTCTCTCTCTCTCTCTCTCTCTCTCTCTCTCACACACACACACACACACACACACACACACACACACACACACACACACAGTTGGGCTGAGAATTTCCAGGTTCCTTTCTAAAATGAACTAGCATGAACTAATCTACTGAAACAGGTCTGCTGAAGCCCAGACCCCCACTGCTTGAAACCTGAGCAGGCCTTGTGGCAGAGCCCAAGGGTGAAATCCTAGCAAGCTAATCAGCTGCACTGATCTC